>PVJA010049758.1:0-13589 GCA_004027025.1 Myocastor coypus
TTTTTTTTTTTTTTTTTTGTCTTTTTGAGACAGGGTCTCACTATGCAGTTCAGGCTGGCCTTGAGCTCACTTTTGTAGCCCAGCCTGGTCTCGAACTCGCACTGATCCTCCTGCCTCAGCCTCCCGAGTGCTGGGATTACAGGCATGTGCCACCACGCCTGGCACCTTTCTAAGTATTTTCATAGGTGTTAAAACAAAATGCTTTCGGACTTTTAAAAAGAACTGAAACCAATTTTAGGACGTGTAAAAAGAAGGACCTTCTGGTTTTGTGAAGTTAATATTGATGTAATGATAAAGTCAATACAAGAAGCAAAGAAACTGTAGGCCACTATCCAATATGAATATAAGAACAAAAATCATTAATAAAATATTATCAAGTAGAATCAAGAAATATATAAAAATGTCACACTCTGTGATTGTGTGTGGTTTACTTCAGCAATGCAAGGTTGTTCAACATTGAAAATCAATAATATAATCCATCATACCTGAAGTCTAAAAGTGCAAATTTATACCATTATCAGGCCACATATGAAACATTAAAAGGCCGGATGATATGGATTCTTATCTCAGGTTACAGCTTCAAAGGAGTTCATGGTAAGCTATGAGAAAACTGCAGCAATAAAGAGAAATCATTTTGTCTCACCAAGCTGTATATTGGAATCGTAGAAGTGTGTGGGAATTTCTGCCCACCAACAAACCTCTTGAGGCTTGAGAACATATGCGCAGATCATGTGGTGTGACTCACCGCCCCAGTCTTGCCACTTGTGATTTGTTGGTACTACAGATAATCTCCTTCAGCCATTTTTCATTGGTGAAAGCAGCAGCAATAGTGACACCTGCCTTAGAGGCTTGTGGTAAGGATGAATGATGTAGGCAAAATTCTTGACATTCTCATGTCCAGCATTTCTCACCATTCTGTCTCACCATTCTGTCTCATCTTAAGGCATGCTAGATCTCTACCTTGTGTTTATGTCCTCTACTATCACAAAAGACTGTAAACAAGTGGTGAGTGGGGCTGCTAGAGGAACTGTTGTTCCTTCTTCTTTTCTTTTGGAGGTGTTGAAGAGAAAGAAAAGAACTATTCCAGATCATCTTGATCCATATGCTTCTATGTTCTTATATTTATTCCCACAAATATACTCAGAAAGCATGTTTACATTGAGTCTTTGAAAGATGCATTACTATGTATAATGGAAGACAGTATCTATATCACAGAATGAAGCCAGCTGTAGTAGAGAAGAGATGTCCCTAGTTCCCACTTAAGAGCTTACCTCACATTCTGCCATGACCTGAAGTAAATCACCTCACCTAACCTGACTTCTAATTTCAAAGTTTCTCCACCTATATTCTTTTGGCCACCACAGTCTGGGCAGAGAACAATGTAATTCCCATCCAGAAAAACACTGCATTTGTATAGGGTAACTACTTTCCAGATAATTACACTGAATTATTTTACAACATTTATACTGCAGGTTCATCAGAATTCTAAATTCAGTCAGTGCAATCATTTCAACTCATTAAATAAGAAGCTGAAAGAGTTCCAGGCCTTGATCAAGGCTTTAGAGGCATTTGTTGTCATCACAAAGATATCTTCGTAGGCAGAACTAATGGGCTTCACCACCAGTTGAGCTCTCTGCCCATGACTTCCCTAACTGTGACATCCTGGGAAACTCTCTGAATCTATTTTTGCCTTGAGTTGTGAAAATTAAATATGCTGTTGTCATTAGAGTCTTTATGTGGCAGCTGGTATAGAAATGTAGGCTGTGCTGAACTTCAGGGTTTTTTGCTCAGTTATCTCTACTGTGCCTCTGGCTTCATCTGGTGCTCATGTAACTGATTTCTACCTATCCAGTTGTTCAAACCACATGTTTTTGGCAAAGATAAACAGTAAATTTTGAGTTGAAATTCAGAATCTGAAGAAATCATATAAGAATTTAAAAAATACTAATGACTCAGAATTACGTAGTCCATATGTATTCACTGAATTAACATTTGCAGAATACTGTGGTATTAAAACAACTACATCTCCACCTCTGAATCTTCTTCTAGAATTGAAACCCATGTACTCAACTGAGCAGAAATGTATATGTAGACCAATGGCTCACAAATAAGAAGGCTTGTATATTCCATCTCCAGGAACATGAGGATGTATCAAGAGATATTCTGGTAGTCACAGCTGAGGGGGCTATGAAATCTTTAGGTAAAGGCCAGGGATTCAACCAAGCATTGCCCAGTACTTAGAATAGTCCATGGGGAAAAGAAAAAAAAAACAGCTCTCTGGTCCAGAATGTTGATAGTGCTGAAGTTGACAAACATGGTCTAAACCAAATTATTCACATATTTGTGTTTATTTTTATGAGCAGTATAGATTTAATGGGAGAAAGAAAGCTCCTGTCAAAGAGAGGAACAGGAGGGGGTGCCTGAATGGATTGTCTCCCCATATTTGTGTTTTCATTCAAGGAAAAATCCAGTTTTGGGGACTGGCAACCCTGGATTAAAATAACCATGCTGTCTCTTACCAGACATGCACCCATGGAAAATATACATATCATCCACAAACCTTAGGAGAACATGCCTAAGGGAAGCATGAGTTAGACCAGCGAATACTGATACCTAACTTAGAGAATAGGTGTAGAGAAGTGTGACACACAGTACCTGACACAGGTTCCCTGACACACTACTTTCTTCCTACTGAGATGATTTTATTAAATTTAAATGCCCTAAAATTCATTAGAGTGTCCTGAAGAGCTTCTGTAAAGAACAGCATGAAGGAAAATAATGGAGAGAAACAATAAACCTTACTGAAATTTTGAAGTCCTTCTCACAATGGTAACATCAAGAGTGTCCATTAACTGAGTTTCTAGAATTGGAAAGTTAGGCCTACATACATATCAGTTTGGTTAAAGAGAAACAAAACACAAAACTAGTGTAGCAGAGAGAATTTTGTGAACAGATACACATTCCAATTCCAGCCAAACTGCTGAGTCCTGTAAGCAAAATATGTACCTGGAATACTGATTCAGATTCAGGCCATGTGAGTTAATATGATCTCCCTCCAGGTCAAATTTGGTTCTGAATCATTTAAATTTCATTTTTCCAAGCATTCCAATCAACAGTTAAATTGTCTTAGTCTAATCTTCCTAGATGATTAATGACTTAAACTAGTTTTCACAGGACTTGGGAGATAGTGCAGTAGTGTAAGCACCCGCCTGACAAGCACAGAGACCTGAGCTTGACCCCCAATATCACATGTCCTGCTGGCCAAAAAACCTGGGAGCACCATGCTGGTCACTGAAAATGGGCATGGTGGCACACACCTGTAATCTCAGCACTGGACAGGCTGAGACAGGAGGATCACTGTGAGTTGGAGTTGTGTAGTGAAACCCTGTACCAAATAAATGAATGAATGAATAAATGATTTAATTAAAAAAAGATTAAACTAGTTTACACAAAATCTGTTACCATACCTAATAGAGGGACAAAGCATACTTATTGGTGGAATCTCCCAATAACTACTCCTTTCTGCCTGGAAAGGGCACACTGTCTTTCATCTCATAGTACTTGGGCCACAACTAGACACAAGTGAAATCTGTGGCCAATGTCAGGGTTATTTGGCCTATAAGTGACCTTAAGAATTAAGCAATCCATGTGTCTTCACAGTTGGGTCTCCAGTTCTAAGGATTTCATCCCCAACATTATCCCACATCATCTACTTCAATATGAGGCGCTGTTGAGTTCCCATAGGCACACTCGGGCAATACTGAAAATGATCATCTTCTGGTTGGAAATGTGCTGATTACACTGTGGCAAGAGCGATCATTAGAATCTTACTCCCATCCTGCCTTTTATCTGAAGAGGACCTTGGTCGCTGCAAGGCTGAGTGCAGTCACCTATGAAATCAACTCTCCACAGCTTCTTTACCGCCATCTCACTAAAGTCACCACTCAACTCACCCCATTTCCTCAAGTTCCCTATGTTGTCAGGCCATTATATTAACCTATACCCAGTTCTGCATGAGGGAAGCATTTTTTTGCCCTCTTAAATGATGACACTGATAGACACTTTTGTGCAGGCAACAAAACCCAACTATAATACTGAGTAGAAGAGGTACTATATGGTATTAAATTCAACAATGAAAATAGTCCAGAAGGCCAATTTATTTGGACCTTTCTGAAGCTGTCTAGCATCTCCCAAAGAGAATAGGCTGTGAGCAAGCCTATTCCAGTGCACTTGGTTTCAGAAGGAATTTTTACAGCTTCTATCCTGTCGTTGAAACCACATATATTATGATCCAATTAAAAATTAAAAGAACTACGTAGGAAATAGTATAAAGGCAAAACACAAATACATAAATTCATTATACTTGGAGAATAAGATTAGGAGTTCACAGTGAGATTTGATTTCTGCTATAAAACTGCTATAAATCAAATATTGGCTATAACAGCAGTAAACTTACATATATTTAAAACCATTTATGCATTGCATAACATTTTTTAATTTGTCATGAAAATGTACTTATCCCACAAAGGAAAAAAAAAACCCTGAAATTAGAAAATCAAAAGTATATCTTCTCAGTAAAACATAAGAAAAATTTCATACTTCATCTCTTTATGTTGAATAATTATATACAAGTTCAGATTTCATTAATAACTGCCTCAGTTTCCTTTCACACATTTTAAGTACTTTTGATAGCATGCACTTTAAAGAAAAAAAAAACTACTTGAATTATTTTTAAAAGGCCTTATACTAAAAGTATCAAATAAAATATGTTCAGATTCATTAATAATATGACATTTAAATTAGAACAGTGGAAAAAAGAAAATAGTGGATACTAGTTCTCTATATGATAGGCCAAGAAAAAGACAAAACAAACAAGCAAAAATAAAGTATTTGCAGCATATGTGTCTGTCATGGCTTCTATCTAGCTATCTCCCCAAAGCTTCATGTGCCCACAGGTACCCATCGGGGGATTAGTCCACAGATGAATTTATAACCAAACATGATATTGGGAAGCAAGGCCTAGTTATAGTTATAGCAGGTCAGTGGGGGTTATGGACTAAAATTGCCACAAACTATAAACCACAATAAAGCTTTAGTGTTTTTTGTTTGTTTGTTCGCAGAACCAGGGATCAAACTCAGGACCTTGCACTTGTCAGGCAGAGATTTGTGCCCCTGAGCTATCTCCCCCACCCAAGCTTTAGTTTTTAGAATTGTGAATTTCAAGTATTGTGCCCAGTAGTGCAAAAACTACTAAGACAGAATCAGAACAATCTATGTGTTTAATATATGACAGAAAAAAATCCTTAAAAATCAAAATAACATCCCACTGGACAAGGGATTTTTCCAAGCATATACAGATAACTAATAAGTGCAGGAAAAAATGCTCAATTTCACTAATAACTAACAAAGTAATCTTTTCCTTATAGATGAACTAGAATGAAAAATAACATTCCTCCATATTGATGAAACTGAGAAAAGTAGATTCTCTCATTTTCTGGTTGAGTGTTAAAGCACAAAACTTTTGGGGAGATACTTTGATGCTATATATAAAAATTGTAAATGGATTTACACTCTGATCTAGTGGTTCCATTGCTAGAAAGCGATTGAGTGTACACTCAGTGTATGTAAGGGATAGACCTAATTTATTACCATAGGGACTATAAGGAAAAAATCTAGGGCATCTCCCAGTCTCATCAAATACATCAGAGACCCACATCCTCAAACACAACTAGGAGACTCACGACAGGGTCATACACAATATCTTTCTCCTCTCCATGGTCTGCTCCACATATCCTAGTTCCTGAGCATGCCCTGTGATAGAGGTACAAAATCCTGCACATAAAGGGATTTCAGTTCCGTATGTGTATTTTAGGCAGAAATGCTGTAACTGTTCAAAAGTTTCATAAAGTATCACCCTGTATCCATCTCTCACCACATTTCACTTCATACTGAATCCAAACCATATTTCAGTAATAGATAATCTGTTTCTGTGTCAGATTATCAGAAGCAAATCTTTCCCATGCATCAAGGATATGGCCTAATGGTCAAGACAGCAAAATCTATGTAGTGATGAGGTACAAGAGGTTTCATATTGGCTTGGCTTCTAGTCTATACAGAGGAGATAATTATATCTTAACTCCTTAAACTAGTTTCCTATGTAAAAGGTGACCTGAGTGCATCACAAAGCATGCCTCAGGAGAGCCTAACACAGACTAGACAGATATCTCTATCTGAACCTTAAGAGTAATGCTAACATCATTCACAAAACTACGTAAGGGACTCCCTTGAAGGATTTTGTCTTCATATTTAGGACCTATTAACTCTTTGGGGAGGAGAGGATAAATCCACTTGCTGGTCAACTTTAGCCATACCAATGAGCCTCTTGATGTCTCCATTTGCATTTTGAGGCTCTATATGTCTATATAAGGTGAGTGGAGCCAATTGGGGAAATTATTTCTCACATTTACTCTGTTAGTAAAAAGATTTTAGTACTTCGTTGAAGGAATTAGATATGGGGATCCTTTTTTCTGAGTAGGGATGGAACTGCTTTTATGTACTTATACTCATTTTAGTTAATTTTTTGTGCTGGAAATTGAACTCAGGACCTTGTTCTTGCCTGTCAGGGCCTATGCCTCTGAGCTCTATCCTTGGCTCACATTAGTAAAATTTTAAAACACAGTTCATTTGCTTTGCTTACTCTGGCAGGCATAGGTTTTTAAATTATTTGCACTTAAGGAAAAAATTCAGCCAGGAATTGATAGCCCTGTGTGAGATTTAAGACAAGGAGGAAGTCAAATCAGCCAAAGCTACACAGGACACAGGTAGGTGTGGGTGGATCTGTCTGCCAACACTTGGCAAACTGCCATGAACACTCAGGTGTATCGCCCCTGGCACAACCTCCTAGCACTGTGCATGGAGTGCTTCTGCCTACCATCTCAGAAAAGGCCTCTGGCATTGCCCAAGCACAATGTCTCCCAACCATGGCCCTGCCCCAACAAAAGCCTGAAGCATTTTTGTTAAATTGAAATGTTTTAGATTCTGTGCAGTAAGAGCCATTGTACTGCTTAAAATAATTTAAAAGAAAAGAAAAGAGGTTCCTCCTTCTTGCTTTACAAAAGCTCACGTTTGCTAAAATCAGAGGCTTAACTGTTAGTTGTAGTTAGAGCGAAAGAGACAGACAGACAGACAGAACGACAGACCGACAGACAGACCGAGGCAGTTGGTGTTGCTGTGTTGCTTAGCTATGTGAGGTAGATAGCCTGGTGGCCATCCTTGCGGCCAGGCCAGGTGGTGGTGCTTCAGACCATCAGAAACTTAGATATTAAAAACTGGAGTAAGGAGAGACCAAGATAATTTCCATAAAGGGTAGCAAATAAATGTATGGACAAGGCACAGCGGCAGAGAGCTCAAACAAGTAAAAATAGTACATTGCAGCTGGGATAATGAACTCATAATTCTCTTACTCCGTAGCCCTTGGCTGTAAAAATCAACAAACAGTTCTCTGTGTTCCCAGCCAAGAAGAGCCCACTGAATTTCCAGCACAGGGAAAGGTGAGGGAAAGAAGGAAGGAAAAAAATCTTTTTTATGTACTTAGTGCATGGTCCACAGGGTCTCACTATTTTCAGCCCCCAAACACTGGAAATACAGGCACGCGGCACTACTCCCAGTCTCAATCATCATCTCAGCACGCCCTGGGTGCGGGGCTGGCACAGTACACCGGGATTGGACCTGTGTCCGCCTAAGCAGGCACTTGAATCTGCTGAGCTTTCTGGCTGACCCATGCTAGGTGTACTTGAATAACCATCTGCATATAATATGCAGTGTTCAAATAATACATTATTCATTAATTTCAAAAAAACACCATAAGAATGTCTACATATCAAAGTTCTTGCATTTTTTCCAACACAGACATATAAATTATAGATATAACTATTAGGCAAAATAATTCATGTATTGTATAATAATTTAAATTATTCATTTTATATTGCTTTTCTTAGATGAATTGGTGAAAAAGGAGGCATTTTCACCATATTATACTTTAGTCTTGTTAAAAATAGTCTAGGAAGGCCTGGAAGGATGCCTCAGTGGTCTAAAGCACCTGTTTAGGAAAGCTTGGGTGCCTACTGGGACTGCGGTTCGATCCCCGGCACCACATGCTGCGCCAGCCCTGCCCTCAGGGCAGGCTGAGCCGGCCATAAAAATAAATAAACAAACACAAGTTCTGAAACAAGAAAAAAATAAATTAAATAATTCTTTAAAAAATAAAAAAATAAAAATAGTCTAGGAAGACAGTAGACAGAAACAACTAGGAAAAAAACTGGGTTTAATTATGATTAGATACAGGCAGGCTGAATTTAGGGTGATATCAGCAGCTAGTCTGAGGGAGGGGCTAAATTAATATAGGTTTTGAGAATGCAGTTTATAATCTCAAGGAATGTCAACCGAGTGTGTGGTGTGAAAGTTCAAGCACAAGTGTGTGGTGGACACTGCTGGACATTGTGGCACCTGAGAGATTGTATGTCCAATCCTAATTTTCTTATGGACATTTTTTTTTGTTTGCTGAAGATAGTATGGCCATATTACTAGATTTCTGTTGTTTGTAGAGGGCAACGCATTTTATTGTGATGGTCTTTCTTAGGTCAAGCTGGGCACACCTATCACTACGTTTTTCCAGGTTTTACTGCATTCTTGAAAGTAATAAAATTTCTTCCATGATTTTACTATATTTACTGAGAAACTCTCAGTTGTGTGTGTGATATTGTGAGGAAAATATAAAAGAGATTAAATCAATTCAGAATAGTGAAAAATGATCTCATTAGATGGCATGCTTTATATGTCCATTGGCATACATATTATTTTCATGTCAATATAACCTAATATCTGATAATGGTACTATCCCCATAGTTAATAATATTAACAATTTTCATCTCACTAATTGTAGCAGATCATTGATGTTTTCTTATTTTTGCACTAAACTTGCATTGTATAGCACATGTTTCCTCAATTACAATTTGAAGAACATTATCTGATAAAAATATTCTATACTGCACTATGTTTGTTAAATATGTATTGGTCAAAAGACTACCTTCATTTAACTGTAATAGATGAAGATCTATATACAGGCCATGACCTTTTCAAATGATAAGATATAATTACAGATTCATCTGATGAGTCATCCATTTTCTGCATTTGACACAAATGGGAAAAATTTTACAAAACTGAAATACTCTCAAGGTTAAAAAATGAATAAGTATAATATACACATATGTGTACACAAAAATCATATATTTCTTACTAATGGAAATCCCAAGTATAAATGAAAAGAACCACCAAGGAACAACAGGAATAGTGAAAGAAAAATTTGCTACTCAGCAGAAAGATATACAAATTGCATCAAAACCACCCAGCAGCATGACACATGAATTAGCCCCCATCATGAATGTGTTGAAAGAGAAAAGGGTTATTTTTTTTTGTCTTTTTTGAGACAGGGTCTCACTATGCAGTTCAGGCTGGCCTTGAGCTCACTTTTGCAGCCCAGGCTGGTCTCGAACTTGCACCGATCCTCCTGCCTCAGCCTCCCGAGTGCTGGGATTATAGGCATGTGCCACCACGCCCGGCTGAAAAGGGTTATTTTATTTTACAGTCTATACAGGGTTTGATCTATAATTGTCTGGCTATGAGGCAGGGCAGCCAAAGCATGGCAAAATAGGCTTGCTCAGGGTATAGGGGTAGGAAGCCCTCCAGGGAAGAGGAGGAGGGAGAGAAGGGGGAGGGAGAGAGAGAGGGATTTTCTAATGAAATTTTGTATCCTTTGATTGGAATCTTCGCTTTTCTCATATTTCCTTCTAAGACCTAAGCCTGAAATAACTGCGTTTCTGCTTAATTATTTTTAAAATGTACTTAGCACAGAGTCTCACTACACAGATCAGACTTGTAGTGATCCTCCTGTTTTCAGGCTGCTGAACACTGGGATTACAGGCACGCACCACTATGACCAGTCGCAATCACTGTCTCAGCACACCTGGCTGCATGTCTGGTAAGGCATGCTGGGTATCAAACCCTGGTCCCTGCTCTGCTTAAGTAAATGCTTTAATCTGCTCGGCTATCTGGCCAGTGTCTACTTAATTCTTATGTGAGATCTACATTTTAAATTACACATACAAATGAGGTCGTACATTATTAGTCTTTTTTGTGCTTGGTTTATTTCATTTAGAATAAAGGCTAGCAAGTACTCATGTCTGAAACAGTAGACTTTCCTAGTTCATCAGGCTAAATATTGTTACCATTTTCCCAGAACATAAAACCTAATAGGAACATAACCTATAGCATGATTTTTCAGGGTTCTTGTAACATAAACCCTACTTATAAAGTAAGCCTTAGTTAAGATTGACAGTTAGAGGCTGACCAGATAGCTCAGTGGATTAAAGCACGTATTTAGGCAGACACAGGGACGGGGTTCGATCCCTGGTATGCCATTCTGGCACTGTCCCCAGAGAGTGTTGAAATGACAACTGAGAATTGGACCTGGTTGCACCGGCCTGTAATCCCAGCATTCTGGAAGCTGAAAACAGGAGGATCACTACAAGTCTGATCTGTGTAGTGAGACCCTGTAGATTCTGTACTAAATAAATAAAAAAAAGATTGCTAGTCAGATGGATTCATCTGTTATTTTGCAAAACATGACTCTACTATTGAGTTATAAAATAATATTAATATGTAATTAATTATGAATAAATATTATTGATATTAATGCTTAAAATAATGTTAATATAAACTATTATTAAATACTTATATATACCCAAGTAGGAACCATGAACAAGAAGTAAATGCCTATGTAAACATGACCAGAGTATAGCTACAATGCATGAATGATATGTTCACTTCATAATGAGCAAATGGGGCTCTGTCCAATGCAAATTTTCAAAATTTGATACGTCTTATGTAGTCTTCAATGTGTGTAATGTACTCATCTGAAATAAAGGATTTTCTGAGTTTCAATGCCAGATATTTTGCATTTGTTTTGTGTGGATCATAATTCTTTATTATTAAGTTTACTAGTACAATTTAGATATACATAATGATCACACTTACAATACAAAATGTGTAAGTGTACATGAAATCTCTTGATTCCTCATTCTTTATCTTGTCCCTCAATTTCCTGAAAGTCCATTTCTCCTCCTTACTTATAAGACGTTCTTTCCATTTTTTAAATCTTTCTTTCTTGTTTATATTTTCTCCATTCTTTCCTTTCTTCTTCTATCCTCATTAGTCATCTTTTCTTTTGAATAATTTCTTATTTCACAGTATCTGTTCTACATCTTGGTTCTTATTTATAATTTAACTTTCTCATATCAGAGAAAAGGCAATATTTCCACATGCATGTGCAGCTGGTTTACTTTACTAAGGAGTATGGTTTAAAGACCCATCCATTTAGGTATAAATGACTCAACCTTATCCATCTTTGTAGCTGAGTATTATGCCATTGTATATAAATGCCACACCTTTTAAAGCCACTTGTCATTTTATGGGCATTGGGGGTGTTTCCAAAATTTAGCTGTTATAAACTGGGCTGCTATAAATATGGGTGCCCAAATATCACCACGATATGATGCTTTTAATTGTCTTGAAAATTACTAAGAAGGGGAATAGCTAAGTCAAATGAGGCCACTCATGCTAGATTTTGAGGAATCTTCTAACTGGATCAAGAAACAAGATCCAAAAATATGCTACATTGCCGGGCGTGGTGGCTCACGCCTGTAATCTCAGCACTTGGGAGGCTGAGGCAGGAGGATTGGTGTGAGTTCGAGACCAGCCTGGGCTACAATAGTGAGCTCAAGGCCAGCCTCAACTGCATAGCGAGACCCTGTCTCAAAAAAAATATGCTACATTTAGCTAAAAAAATTCACAGAATGAAAATCAAAGGCTGGAAAAGAATACTCTGTGCAACATGAATCCAGAAAAAAAAAAAATAACAAAAACTGGGATAGCTATTCTATTTGCAGATAATTTAAAATTCTAAGCAAGAATGATAAAGGTAGATAAGATAATTACATACTTGTTGGTGAAAGCATCAAGATGAAGATCTAATAATCTTGAATGTATATACATCAAATATGGGAGCATTCAATTATATAAAACAAATATAAATAGATGTGGAAAATCCATTAAGCAATAACACAATGTTATTGGGGGACTTGAATGCTCAATTGCACAAATAGATAAACAAAGCAGACAAAAATCTCAGCGAAGGAAAAAGTCACAGTATTATTCAATAGATACATAAAAAAGCTTATGATAAAGTCTAACATCAATTAATGATTAAAAACCCTATGGAAAATCAGGAGGGTGGAATCCTCAATAGTTGATCACTTCCTACGACCTCAGCTTTCAGTGTTATCCCTTTCAGTATTAGTTTTCAAAATGTGAGTTTCAGGAAACATTAACATTTAGACCATGGCAGTCAGGGTGGAGACGGGAGGCAAAGAAAGAAGTACAGTTTATTGCTATTACCAATGTTGTTATTAACTCATTTTACCACCCTTGCTTTATATTATAACTTGAAGTCTAGGTATCATGATATTTCTTGCATTCTCCTTGTACAAAATCATTTATGCTATTCTAGGTCGCTTCTTCCACTTGAATTCTAGGAATATATTTTCCAGTTCTGTGAGAAATGCTCTTGGTTGTTTGGTGTCTATACATCAGGTTGGAAATACGGCCATTTTGGCAATATTGGTTTGGACTATCTAGGAACAGGGGACAACTTTCCATTTTCTAATATCCTCTTCAATCTTTTCAGAGTCGTTTAGGTGTTGCTGAAGAAATCTTTCATTTTCTTAGGTTAGCTACTAGGTATTAACTTTTTCTTGGTACTATTCTGAATGATACTATTTTCTTGATTTTTTTTTCCTAGTGAGTTAGTTATGGGTATACACAAATGATATTTTTCTGTATGTACTTTGTATCCTGCTACATTGTTGAAACTATTAATTTTAATTTTTTATAGCTTTCGGTAGAATTCATTGGATTTTCTATGGCGTCATACTGATTTCCATAGTGGTTGTACCAGTCTGTATTTCCACCAACAGTGCAGAAGTGTTCCTTTTTCTCCACAGCCCCTCCAGAATTTGTTATTTGCTGACTTCTTCCTGCTAGCGATTCTTTCTGGGGTAAGAAGGAATCTCAGTGTTGTTTTAATTTGCATTTCTTGAATGATCAGTGATGTATTAGTTACTTTTTGCTCGTTGCCGGGACAAATACCCAACACTCAAAATGAAGGAAGGAAAGGTTTATTTAGCTCACGGTTTGTGGAGGTTTCAGTCCATATTCAGTTGGCCCAAGGCTGAGTGGAGCAGGGTAGAGAGCATCCAGTTCAAGGCGGCAGAACAGCAGCAAAATGGTGGCAGAGGCAGCCAACCAAACAGGGCAGCAGAGCAGCAGCACCAGCTCGAGCTCTAGTCTGTCTCTCTGTCTCTCTTTATATTACATTCAGGCTCTCCGCCTTAGCTCCCGCCCTAGGCTACACGCATAATCCCAGAAGTACTTCCACCCATAATCCCATCAGTACTAAAACCTATAATCCCAGGGAT
>PVJA010049759.1:0-13587 GCA_004027025.1 Myocastor coypus
CTAGCTGTTGCTGTTGCTCTGCTGCCGTGTTGGTTGGCTACCTCTGCCGCCATTTTGTTGCTGTTCCGCCGCCATGAACTGGATGCTCTCTGCTCTGTTCCACTCAGCCTTGGGCCAGCCGAATATGGACTGAAATCTCCACAAACTGTGAGCTAAATAAACCTTTCCTTCCTTCATTTTGAGTGTCGGGTATTTGTCTCGGCAACGATTCAAAAGTAACTAATACAATGATGATGATGATGATGATGATGATGATGATGATGATAATAATAATAATAATAATAATAATAATGTTACAATGGAAAAGCTGGACTTTAGCTCAGCATGAACATATATCCCGAGTTCCATTCCATCATCAAAAATAAAGAAAACCAAATGATGAAATGCTCCAATATATCTATTACAGTGACTAACATTCAAAAATAAAAAAGTGACAAATTAAGTGTTGCTGATGTTGTGGAGCTTCTGAAAGTCTTACTCAGTGCTACTGAAAAGGGCAAGTGGTACTGAAACTTTGGAAATCATGCTGATAGGGTTTTCTATTAATAGTGCTATTATGCACCAACAATGTAACTTTCAGGAATTTACTCAATGGGAAAGAAAACACAGGTTCATAGAGAAATCTCAGTGTGAATGCTTATAGCAGCTTCATTTATAAGAGTCAAAAAGGCTAGGGAGGTTACGCAACAGCAAGCCTAGCATGCCTGCCTGGCAAGCACAATATCTCAAGTTTGATTCACACCACTGGAAAAAAAAAGACTTTAATAATTACTGGAAGAAATTCAAATATCTTTCAACAGAGGCATGCCTGGGGAGATAGCTCATTAGAATAAGCACTTGCCTGGGAAACACAAGGCCCTGAGTTCAATCCCTGGTACCACCAAAAACAAACAAACAAACAAACAAAAAGAAAAAAACAGAGGCATGGATGAATGAATTATGACCCATCCATCCAAATGGATAGAACTCAGCAAAATAAAGGATAATCTATTATTCTGCATAATGATGTGTTGCACCACAAAAACATCATGTCTAGGGAAAGCAGCCCCTCTGGAAAGACCACACGCTCTAGGCTTTCATTCCTATCATCTACTGGAAAGGGAGAGAATAAGGATACAGAACTGAACTGTGGTTGCCAAGAATTGTAACTGGGCTGGAGTTGGGTGCTGTTTCCATAACAGCCATCTCACTGAAGACATCCCATATCCAGGATTTGTTCCAGTGTTCCATGATAAACACACAGATTATTTTCCTCTCAACCTTAGCCTTCTTATTTCGTCCTCTGCTTTGAAAATGGTAATACTAAAATCTAGTGGCAAAACACTGGATTTGACAAAGTGGGGAGTCTTAGATGCAGTAGTATTGATTGTTCATTTTCAAAAATCACCACACTATATACAGGAAGAGCAAATTTTCAATGTAAATAAAATGTGACATAGAAAATCATTAATGAAAACACATTCTTCAATTTGTAGTGCGTTTCTATGAGTTAGTATTGGCATTTTCAAAACAGAGAGCAGACTACGAGGGCTCAGTTTTGGAGGAAAATAATCTGTGCGTTTATCATGGGACACTGGAACGAATCCTGTATATGGGATGTCCTCAGTGAGATGGCTGATAATGACGTAAATAGCTAATTTACTGCAGAGAGAGAAGAGTGTGAATTTGTGGCCAATATTTGGGAGTCCATCAAGTGGGGTGCCACCGAGGTCCCACAGAATAAGAGTGGTAACACGCAGTGCCTTTGCAAGGCAGACTGTAATTCTGTTTCCTCAGACTCCAGTCTGAGGTTCCTTTTGACATATCTTGACATACCAATTACTTAAATTTCACTATTTTATCTCAGAGTCTGGAGGACATTTAAAACTATAAGCTTATTTTCTAGCTCCTGTGCCTCAGGTTCTACATTTACTCTTGTCCTCATGGCCAAAATCAATGCATTGCTTAGGGAACATGCTGGAGCAACTTGCTTGATATCACACCACTGAGCAAAGCTTGACCACCAGATGCCAGTTAACCTCATGCAGGCCTGAAGTTTCCTGCCCACCTCTCAGTGACCTTGCGCTATTCCAGGGAACACTCTCACCATGAGGTAGTAGCCCAGGTATCACCAAAGCTGACATATATGCTTCTCCCAGACCACAGCGTGTGTCAACAATGTCAGTGTGCCAAGGTGCAGCTTTGAGTCACCTAAATAGATGTGTGCTCACTGCTACTCTGACCATTTGGCATTTAGCTTTGGAAATCTCAGGTTCAATGTTATCGATTAAACAATGAAGTGACTAGAAGCAGATAGGAGAGGAAACATAGCAGGAACAAAATCATGCACTTATATACACAGGATGAATAAGATGTTGGTCTTAAGAACCTTCAAAAGGTTCATCACATTGATCTTAGCACCATGCAACACTAAGGCTATGATTGGAATCAATGTTGTGAAAGATATGTCTTCCTTTTCATCAGGCTCCCCAGGATCCCACAAGATTTCCTAGTAAGGCATTAAGACTTTCATTTTGTGAACATCCAGCTGGACTGGTCTAGGATTGGAAGCTGCTCCCTGTAACCAGCTCAATTATAAATTCCCAGAGGGCAAGAAGAAGGTGATTGTTTCCTTATAGAGGGATGAAAGAAGTTGGACTGTTTAGTTGATCAGGTGGCTTGGGTTGCCCAATTTATACCACACACTGTCAGCATATCAGGGTGGAAATCTGGAGTAAGGTGTCCATTCAAAGACTTCCCTGTAACGACTCCTCTTGAGTCCTTTGGGAATCTCACCCATCTGATTATATCAGTTCTGTTTCCTCAGGTTCCAGATTCTGGATAGAGGAAACAATTCAATTTGAAACCGTAGACTGATTTTTTCCCTATCTGTCATGGGCAAATCAGCCCTGTTTCATTTTGTCACTTGACATAGGACAGTACTAGGGCCCTTCAGTAGGGTGACACTGAATTCCTTCTCTGAATCCTTTAACCTCTCTCAGACCACGCTGCAGAGCTGAGGAATATCCTGTCTCCTCACCATGCATGTGGCTGTCCTAGGATCACAGCAAGGACAGGCCTCTTGAGTCTACCTTGTCTAGGGACTGAGACACTCTCTTCTGTGACCAAGGGCATAACCTTTCTCAAACACTACCCATGGAAGTTAGTGACTGCACATCCAGGAACTATGGATGAGTTTGGAACCCTGGAAATAAATGTCCTCTGGGGGACTCCTATAGATGTATCAGCACAAATCACACCTTCCTATTTATTTGTCCTGATCTTTGTTCCTGGAAGAAACAATTCCACCTGAATGTTCCCGGTCCAACAAGTTTGTGCCCTCCAGGTGTCCTGAGCCCCAGGTAAGGATTGTGTCCCTCTTGTGTATCTGTTGTTTGTGATATCTCTCCCCTCAGACCAAAGCTCTGACACTCAGAGACCTCTAAGCAAGGTAAGGTTCCAGCAGATGGCAGAGTTGCCTGTCAAGTCAGATCTGCAGTGTGGACCTGACACAAATAGAAAGGCAGGGTGGTTTTAGATTCCTATCTGGGGTGGACCTGCCTCACTCCACCTTCAACGTTATTCTTTGACCTAGCAGAGCCTGGGCCCTGTGAGCTGCCAGAACCTCAGGCATAGCATTCACAAATAAAGATCAGACTTATAAGTCTCCATAGTGAAAGAGGAAGCTCATGTGAGAATTATATGCCCAAATTCATAGGGCCAACTGAAGAGCCATTTCTGGGTAGAAATCTAACCTGAGAATTTTTCACTGTGCACAAAACTGACAACATGTGTAAATCTCAGTTATTTCGGGACACTCTTCCTCACACCTCACTGCCCCATGGGACTCCTAAGTGAGCCGAGCGATCATCTGCCTCATTTGAAGCAAGGAACTCAGGAACTCAGAAAGCACCTCATATTCCTCTGCCCCATACAACCAGTAACATGCCTAGGTTCTCCCAGTGCTGGCTAAGAGCAGAACATGATTCTTGTGGCTGCATCCTTCTGTCTTGGGTGTACTCACATAGGCTCCTGGCAGACAAGGGCTCTCAATTGTCTCAATTTCTCTTCTTTCATTACTGAGACAAATGCCAGACACACAAAATGAAGGAATAAAAGGTTTATTTAGCTCACTGTTATTGCAAGTTTCAGTTCATACTTGGCTGGTTCCAAGACAGAGTGGCACAGGGCAGAGAGCAACCTTTCATGCTGGCAGCAAAGAGCAGAGGGTGAAATGGAGAAGTAGCAGCAACAATGGCTACAGAGTGCAATTCTGTCTCCCTGAAGTTATAATCAGGCTATCATCCCTAGGATGGGTGTAGCACTCACACTTATAATCCCAGAAGTACTCAGACCCATAATCTCAGTAGTACTCAAGTTCATAATCCCAGCCTTGCATCATGAATTAATCACAAACCATCGAACTAGGATTCAATAACTGCAAGAGTCTTTGAGGGATATAAATACACACAATCCATAACATTACATCTCTGGACACTCACAGACTCAAAAACAACCCTCATGCAAAAGACATTTTAGTGCATTTCTTAGAGTTGCCAAAGTGCCAAGTTTCAGCATTACTGAAAATTCCAAGTCCTAATTCTCCTCCAAGATATAAAGCAAATTCATAGCTAAGAGGCCCTGTAAAAAAAAAAGAAAGGTTAAATGCTCCCAATATTGAAAGGAATAAAATAAATATTACTATTCCAAAAATTGCAAAGAACAGGAAAATATAAAGCATTGGGACCAGCAGAACTCCAAAATCCAGCAAGACAAACATTAAAACTTATAGTTTCATATGTAACATCTGAAGCATTCTGTGATGAATTGTGAACCCCAAAGCCCTTAAATGGCTCTGCCTCTATGGTGGCAGCTGCCATCGTCTTTCTCTGGGTCTGGCCTTACTCTCTCTTTGCAACTCTCCTAAGACAATTCACATACCTGGCTTTTACAAGCTTCTGAAGTTTCCATGGAATAGCGTCTCACAGCTTTACACACTACCCTCTCAGGGGCACATCACCTGGCCACCCAGGCTTTCTGATATTGAGGCAGAAGCCTTCTTAACCTCAAAACATTCTGAATAGGCCTAAAACTAATGCCACATGGATTATGCCAAGGATTGCTGCTATCTGGAAAAGTAGGCAGGATTTCTTCTCTCTTGGTCGTAGGGTTTGAGTGTGTGGATTGCTGAGTACTCTGACCATAATTCTGAGGAACAAATTTTCTACAGTGGCACCATATTGGAACCTGGCATGGTCTATGTCACCATTCTGGAACATGGTGCTCTGAGGCTTTCTCCTCAAGGCAAAGTCCCTCTCCTTTGTAACTCTGAGGCTGCAGAAGGAGGAGACATGTGGCCTTCAGTGATGCTCTCAGGCCATCCTTGCAATTATCTTGTTCCTTCTGGGAAATGGAGATCCTCTTACCTCTATCTTTGCATTCCACAGCTTTATTGAAGCTTCCTTTCTGGGAAAACTCACAACATTTTAAATCATCCTGCTGGATTCTTTGCTTTTGATTCTCAATATAAATCCAGCTAAAAGCTCCCAACAATATCATGCTACTGCCTTGATATTTGGCTGCTTTGAAATTTTTGAGTGACTAGTCAGTCTGTCATGCTTAATGTCAGTCTCAGGAAAAGTCTGTGGACATGAGCAAAGTTCAGACAAACTTGATAAGCCATAAAACAAATAAACTGAAGTCAAACAATCATTACAGTCCTTTTTTCCAACAGAAACCTCCCCTGCCTGGTCTTTATAAAGCAGGCTTGTCATTAGCCTTCTGATCTTCTGAGTTCTGACCATAACTTCCCATATAGAACAGCCAAAGCTGTTCCCACACTTCTCTTGTAGGCAAAATGTCCGAACCTTTCCTATCTCTTCCCAAAAGCCATTCCCAAAAGCTTGCACTCCACATGGACAGCTTTAGCCACAGCAACGATCCCACTCCTAGAGTACCAAATTCTGTCTCAGTTACTCTGCTTTCATTGCTGGAACAAATACCAGACACCCAAAATGAAGGAAGGAAAGTTTGTTTTTACCTCACACTTATTGAAGTTTTCAGTTCATACATGGCTATCTCCAAAGCAGAGTAGCACAGGGCAGACAGAAACCTTTCATGGTGGCGGCCAAGAGGAGAGAGAAAAATGGAGAAGTAGCAGCAAAAATGGCTACAGAGCGTCAGTCTGTCTCCCTTATGTTACATTCAGGCTATCTGCCCCAGGCTAGCTGTCACACTCATACCCATAATCCCAGCAGTACTCAGACTCATATTTCCATCCTGGGATCATGAATTAATTGCAAACTGTGGAACTGTGACTCAATATCTGCATGAGGCTTTGGGTTGTGGAACAAATACAGACCATAACTTTCATCCTGTATGGACCTGATTCTGTTGCCCTCAGCTCAGCGTGATAGCTATCAAGTCTCATAAGTGTAAAGAGCTCACATCTGGCTCATTAGGTGACACTCTCTGTGGCTTGCATCTCCCTTACAGTAGCCAGAGCCCACCGTCTTGACTTAAGTGCACCTGAGTCGCCATGATACCCTCGCCTGAAGACAGCAATCAGAACAAGGCCCTCAGGTATTACTGACCTGGTGAGTCAGTGAGTCAGTCGATGGCACATTCAGTGACGTATTCTGTGATGGACTGCAGGTGCAGAATGGGACTCTGCAGTTTCCCTGTGTCTCCCTCATGGGTCTTCGGCTTGGTTCTCAGGGGATCCGAGAGCCCCGTCCTTCCCATATCTGCCAGCTGCCCTCCATCTCCTGGAGTCTCCTGTGGTGGCAGCCATGGGAAGGGAAGGGAATCGCGAGGCTGACATCGCTGCCTGGGGTCAGCAGTGTTGACTTCAGTGTCTTGGTTGAGGATCCCACGATCCCTGCCTAAGAGCTCAGCTGCCCCCTCCTATCAGGTTTCCACCAGCCAAAGCAGACCTCCCTGTACTTTCCTTCTAAACATTGACATTGACAGGAAAGCAGTTGGGCGGGGCCTGGGTCGAGCCCTGCTTCTGTGAAGACTGCGAACTATCCAGAGCACGATTATCACTTTTCAAAGTGATTGAGAGTCTGGAAGCTCTTGTACGTGTCTACCACCTGTACATGTGCACGAAGAGAAAGATAAGGTGCGTGCATGGAGAGCACTACTGGAGCACACGTGCACATAGGCAGATGCACACGTCTGTGCGTGAGCGCTTTCTTGCTCCGTTTTATCAGTTGGATGTGTATTTTATGTGTATATTTGGACACGTACATGTGTATGTGGATGAAGAAACACTACTTATGCTTACTTGATCAAAGAATACCTAGCAGTACTCTGCATGATTCACTTTTTTACTGATGTTCTATTTCTAGTACATTCCTTACATATCATTAAAATAGTGATGATTTTGAAAGTTAATCTTTATCCAGTGGGGTGGTTTCAGGTCATTATTATCACAGTCCCTGGAGCCACATATTCTTTCTATTTTTCTGCTGTATTGTTGTTAAATGTACATCACTGGCATCTGTGCTATGAGGTGCTGCCTCAGTCCATGCAGTAATATGGAGGCAGAACTGCAAACCTTTCCTCTGATTGATGCTGTCATGTGCTACCTGCTCAGTCCTCAGCCTCCTTTCCACAACTCATACTCAGGAAGAGACTGCACAGGCCCCAGCAACACCCAGGCCTTCCTTGGTGTTCTGCTTTGTAGATTGAGATGCTTTTGTGTTTTTGTTGTGTTTTTTATTGTGATTTTGTGTTTATTTCCAGAATAAATTTCCACAATACAAGACAGTACCCACAATTGCTTCTCAAGTTGTTCCTTTAACAATCATAATTATAATAAAAAAAGAACTACAAAGGGTACAGGGTTAATTGTTCCAAGTTTTCAGTCTTTCATAGAGGGCTCCAAGATGAAAACAGTGTGTGGCAGGTCCTTGAAGCCCCAAGACACAGAGTTCGTTGTGACTGATAAGCAAAAATGGGGAGTAGTGTCAGAGTGGAAGGGACCAGATACCATACATATTACTGAAGGTCACACTTGTGTGACCCTTCCACACACATCTCAGAGTGTCCTGTTTTGAACTGTAAGGCTAATGTCCTCATTGACCTGTCCAGAAGAATGATTAGAATTCTTCTCTTTGAGTTTCTCACAGAAATCATTTTCCTTAAGTTTTATTTGGGCTCCCAATATAAACAATAATATCAACGTTGTTATTCTTCCGAGGATAATGTTACGGCGAGAAGTAAAATAATCCTTTTTTTCAAAGTCAAAATAATTCAAGTACTTTCTCTTTTTTTGTGGAACTGGGGATTGAACTCAAGCCCTTGCACTTGCCAGACAAGTGCTTATTCTACTGAGCTATCTCCTAACCCCATCAAATGTTTTCTAAAAGTCAAAGACCCTGACTCTTCTGAGACACAAAATAATTCCCTTAACTTGGAAGAACTGATATGCGTTTGTATCCAATGTCCTCCACATGTAGAATTCCTACCACAAATAAGTAAGGTAGTCAGAAATGTTTTTTATTATGTGAAAAAGATGTACCTATTCTGATGGATTTATTATTCACGTATACATTTACATTGATTAGTGTGGTTTTCCTTTATCCTCTAAAACTATTTTGTCTTGCGTGGATCATATCACCTTGGAGACCTGCACACATGGTATAAGGTCTTTTTTTCTATTTTTGCAGAACATGTTGCCTAGAACTTCTGAAATAGGCCAGGGATCTATATTGAGCTTTGAGGTTGGCACATTACACTGCCATCCTGTAACTAATTTATTTCCCAAAATCTCTGAGGAGGGTTCTTCCAAAGAACTCAGAATGCTGAAGAAACAACTTGTGATGTCCCTGCCTTCAGCCTCCTAGGGTCATGTTTGATGGCATTGCTAGATCAATGTCCCACATAGCTTTTGTCACAACTTGAAATTTTAGGATACCCATTACATGTAATGTCTTCAATACTATTCTTGTTGCATTCATATTCAAGAGTTCAAGCCGGGCGTGGCGGAGCAGGCCTGTAATCCCAGCACTCGGGAGGCTGAGGCAGGAGGATCAGTGCAAGTTCGAGACCAGCCTGGGCTACAGAAGTGAGCTCAAGGCCAGCCAGAACTGCATAGTGAGACCCTGTCTCAAAAAGACAAAAAAAAAAAAAAAAAAAAAAAAAAAAAAAAAAAAAAAAAAAAAAAAAAAAAAAAAAAAAAAAAAAAAAAAAAGAGTTCAAAAAACTTCACTAACCTCAGTTTCGGTTGTATCAGATTTTGCCAAATGTACATTCATTTTTTTCTTTCCTTTTGTTTATTTATTTATTTATTTTTACATATTGTACAGAATTTCAAAACCAGAAAAATTTAACAATGGTTATGTTACATATTTTCATAATCGGATCAGTTTAGATTAGTAGATATCGGTGTATAAGATTGATCAAACAATCAAACATTAACGCTTTCAATAAACATTCTTTTTTTAACAGTTGACACACTGCACATTGTCCTCACAATAGTTCATAAAGAACCACAATTTCAATTGCTTCAAATAGATTTCCTGGCTTAAAGATTATCTTCCCTTCATCTAGTTGAACTTTCTTTCATTCCTCCTCATGCATCCCTGTCAGATAGGGATCTTCAATTGTGTTTCTGATATTGTCTTCTTCAGAATATCACATAATTATGCCTCATCAAGCTATTCTGAAGGATTGGTAACTTTAAGCTCATCTCTATTGTCGCCCTTAGGCTAGCTAAAAATAATTTAATGTCAGTAATCTTTTCTGAATTTAAGCTTTCTTTGATACTTTTTTTTCATTTCTTTTTATTGTTTCCTTCTTCCAACTCTATGTGTCATCATTTCTCAATGACTTACCCTTTTTGGGAGTAGGTTTGTTATTTTCCTTTATGTGTTATCTCTGGGGTACAGAGCTGACAACAGTAAAAAGGGGATCATTTGTGGAACCTGTACTTGCAGTGCGATTTCCTCACTATTGCTGGGAGCCACTGAACCTGGTAATTGATCATATGTGGGAGGGTAGGAGGAGGCCTCATTGTCTAAAGCAGTCAACATACTTCAGTCGTGAGAAAAACATCCTGCATGGACATTGTAGGTTACTAGTTGCTAGGCAACCTTGTGCCTTGAAACTTGTAAAGGTATAATAAATAAAGGCCCTTACTATCCTTCATAGAGCTTTGTCTATAAGGTTTTGTCCACCACGTGACCTCAGCTCTTATCTCTTGTCTTTATTTTCTCAATCTTCTCTCCATTTTTGGGGGGTACTACTGATACAATAATGGATTCCTGAATTTGGCACCTGCAACAGGGACACTGGTAAAGAGATATTGATAGGTTGAAGGAAATTCCCCAGAATTTTGCCACCAATAGGGTGGAAGAATGGATTTGTGGGTCAATATTTCACACTGGAGTGTTATATTGACAATTATCAGGTAGAAGACATAAACCATGAAGTTCCACTGAGTTTAAAATATATATGAAAAACAAGGTTAAAGAGAGAATCATGTTTGAGAAAAACTAAACAGCAGAGCGTTATATTGAGTTAAAAATGGGACAGACAGAGTTTCAGGAACTACAGATGTTTGTAGATGTATATAGGTATATGCAAAAATGTCTGTTGCTTTCTTGGTTTCTGTATTTATGTTTTAAGATGGGACAAGGAAGATGGAACGAAGGTACAGCAGATAGAGTTCAAAACCTCTAGTTTTTCTCAATTGAATAAAGTAAGGAAAAGGTTCTTTTAAATTGTGAACAGTTGGTTCCAAGGAGTGTGGTGCTGTCAGGGAGAGAGACACAAAGTGTATTAAGAGAAGTCCCTGCACTCCAGTCATAGGTAGACCTAGCTGGGATATTCGAACCACTTGTACAACTTCACACCAGCTCCAGCTGCAGAGGTTGGCATGAGCTGTGAAGTATAGGCCTGTGTACCTGGTGATAAGCAGGAGCATTGTGATTGTGGTTCATCATGCATTGACTTGGTATTGGGTATGTGCTTTACAGGCATCAAAACTTTGTTAAGCTCAAAATGGCACCAGTCTCAGCAAAAAACAATTCCAGTGGTCAGAGCCAGAGGGACAGCATACACAGTGGCTGCTGTGTTTCTATGCGCAGAGGGCATGGTTACAAAGCCATAGCCCACTTGAAGCTTTGGGAAGTTATATTACCCCCCAAAACCCATTCCAGGTACTAAGACAATTAAGTTGTTGTTAGTACCTTGACCAGCCCCAAGGCCATAGAGTAAAAGTGGAAACCAGAAGCAGAGCCTTAATCCCACGAGGTCTTCCAAGTTTTGTTTTGTGTCATCCATTGTTCAGGGAAATCAAAGTTGTAATTCTATGCAACCAAACCATGTCTTAAATCACACCTGTATCTTATCTTGTTCAAATGGCGATTCCTTCTTTGATAATTTTTTTTTAAATTTAAAAGTATTTTAAAATGTGTTAATATGGAAATTAATTAAAGGGAAAAAATCTTAAAGGCTTTTCAAATGCAAGCCTCCAGGTAGGGAAGAATCGAAGGTGCTGGGCTGCCCATGTGGAGATATACAAAGAGGCACTCACCTCGAAATAGAGCTTAGCAGAAAAGCAAGAAATAGAGTGTTTTTTTCTTTCTATTACAATTGGCACTAAATGAGAAGTTTTTACATTTTCCCCTAAGGGGATTAAATTAAAAGGATGTTTCCTTCCTAAAGATAAAATGATTGTCTTTAACGAAATCAGGGCCAGGGAAGTCCTCAGCAGTTTAAACAACTGCCTGGAAAACACAAGGACCTGAGTTCCATCACTTATAAGCTCTCCAAAAGGAAAAAAAAAAAAAAAAACCATATTTCCTAAAGTTTACAATAATGGGGATATTTTTAAAAATTACCTAAAATTATTTTAATTCCTAATATGGCTGATTGCTTGATTTACCACTATAAATAAAATTCGTGAAATTCGTGTAAAGTTTTTTTTTTTTTATTTTACAAACAAATATAAAGTTTTACAGTACAATCTAAAGCAGTTGGCTTTAAACAGTCACTTGATGTTGACACTCCATTTAAATAAGGGAAGGTCTAGTGTGGCCCTGAAAGGGACACAATTATGATAACTTCTTCATATTTGGGTCATCTTATCCAATAAAGATATATTGTGAACCAAACTGTTAGGATCAAACATACATTTTTTCAGACTTTATTTGGATATGTATATCTATCTATCTATCTATCTATCTATCTATCTATCTAATCAGACTCCTAGTGATCCTCCTGTTTTCAGCCTCCCAAGCCCTGGGATTAAAGGTACATGCCACCATACTCAGTCTCTTTATTTGGCAATATTAATTGGCTCCATCTAGATTTTGGACAATTTTCTCTAGTGTTATTGACTGCCACAGTCCTTCAGATGAGTTAATTTTTTTGTTGTTGTTGTTTTAATACTTTTAATAAGAAATAACAATGGGAAGGTTTCAAAACATGTTACAGTAGAACAGCCACAATAATTACTACAATGCATATTGTTGTCTTCATAGTAGTTGTTCAGAGTAGAAGATGCAGACATGATAACTTTGCTGAACCCTTTTGGTACAAATATTTCTTCTCATTGAACTGAGAAAAAAAAAGAGCTGTGTGTGTATTCCATTAGTCTAAAATAGTAGTGGGTTATCATCAGAAACAGCAATGTCGGAAGCTGTTGACTTGAGGTTTTTACAGCTCAGCATACTAATCTGGCTTTACTTTTTATGTTTCATGGTTCAACTCTTGTGTTGGATGGTTAAGGCCAAGTTAAAGCAAGAACTATTTAAAAAAATATGTAACTTCTATATCTGACAAGGTCAGTCAAATCCCCTCAGTACTTACCCTGACAGCATGTAAAGCATTTTGTTGATTATTTGTCAGTGTCAGCCATCTGGATGAGTCATGGCCATTGATTGACCAGTTTGCTCTCTGTGAAAGCCTGAGAGAAAAGTTTCTCTCTAGGTGACTGTCCTTAGGCACACTATACATCATCGGTCTCTTTCCTCTGTGGCCCAATAACCGGCTTCAGCGCAATCTTTGGGACACTGAGTTATAGGATGTCACAGTATAGGTTCTTTTATGCCTGAGTCCTCCCTGACCTTGAAGGTCTACATCAAAAATATTGGCTATACTTGTAGCCTTTCTTTTCTAATATTCTGGTCTACAAACTTAAGTTGCTGTTGTTGTTTTTTTAATAACTACATGTAATTTTATTCACTCCTTATTTGAGAGGTTGTAAAGTACTTTGTTTTTTTTAAATTTAATATTTTTATCGTTTAAATTTAACAGTGGTTACATTACATATTTTCATTATCAGATCAGTTTAGATTAATACATATAGGTATATAAGATTGATCAAACAGAACTTCCTGTTCCAGCCCAGACCCAAATCGCACCGCTGGGAGCTGAGCCTGCGCGCCCGCCGCAGGTAAGCTCCCTGCGCCCCTCTGCCCGGCCTCTGCATTCCCGCGACTAACTTCCTGTTCCGGCCCAGACCCAAATCGCACGGCTGGGAGCTGAGCCTGCGTGCCGGCTGGGTCAAGATCCCTGGCCTGCCTTCCCTTTCCCTGCACACACCCCCCTTTTTTTTTGAACCCCTCCAGCCCAAGTTCCAGCACCGAACCCATC
>PVJA010049760.1:0-13588 GCA_004027025.1 Myocastor coypus
TCTTCTTCTTCTTATTATTATTATTATTATTATTATTATTATTATTATTACTATTATTATTGTCTTTTAGGGAATACTCTTCAGTGTGTTTAGCGTCTCATTACTAGGTCAGACTCCTAGTGATCCGCTTGTTTACTGCCTCCCAAGAGCTGAGATTACAAGGAGACGCAAGAATGCACAGTCTGAATAGCGTTATTGGGAACACTGACCCCAGGAGAGGAAGCCCATATGATAGGCCCAGGCAATGAACCCCTGGCCTCTCCGCCTGCTTGTAGGCACTCTAATCTCCTGAACTATTTGGGAGGACCCCTCCTATATTTTATTTTCTTGTCGTTTTTATTTTACCTTTATTCTGTAAAAGATATTTATTTATTTATTTATTTATTTATTTATTTATTTATTTTTATGAAGCTCGGCTCATCCTTCCGAGGCGCCGGGACTGGCACAGCACGTGGTTCCAGGAATCATACCACGGTCGCTGCTGCTGCCTAAGCTTTACTAAGCAGGTGCTTTACTCCACTGAGCCATCCCGTCAGCGCCCTACTCCTACATTTTAAGCCCAAGTTTTTGGTTTTCTCTGTGTGCTTCATAATACTTTTATTTTCTGTTTGTTTCTATCTGTCTTCATGATATTTGCTTTTGTTTTATCTACTAAAATTTCTTTTTTTCTTTTTGTGGAAGCGGGACTCAAACTGAAGACCTTGCAGTTGCTGGGCCGTCACTTGTGCCCCTGAGTTACTGCTCCATCCCCATTTTATAAAGTTTATTTATTTATTTATTTATTTATTTATTTATATTTACTTGGTTTCAGAACTTTTGTTTGTTTGTTTATTTATTTATTTTTATGGTGGTCTTAGCTTGATGTGGTTCCCCGGATCGAACCATGGTCCCTGAAGCCACCTAAGCTTTCCTAAGCAGGCGCTTTCGGCCACTGAGCCATCCTGCTGTGCCCTAGAATTTATTTTATATTTCTATCTATTTTTAGTTTCTCCTTTTAATTGCCAAAATTGGTTTTGGTAAGTGAAAATTTGGTGTTAGTCCTAAAATTCCTCTTTTCATTGTTGTTATTGCTATTATTATTATTATTATTCTATTTTAGGGAAGAGTCTTCAGGGTGTTTACAGTGTCACTTTCCTAAGCCGGCGCTTTCGACCACTGAACCACACTCCAGGGCCCTAGGATAATTTTATATTTCTATCTAGTTTTTGTTCTCCTTTCAATTGCCAGCATTAATTTTGGTAAGTGAAAAATGACCGTTTGACGTAAAATTGCTCTTTTCATTATTATTATTGCTATTCTTTTTCTTCGTCTTCTCCTTCTTCTTCTTCTTCATCATCTTCTTCTTCTTCTTCTTCTTCTTCTTCTTATTATTATTATTATTATTATTATTATTATTATTATTGTATTTTAGAGAATACTCTTCAGGGTGTTTAGCGTCTCACTACTCGGTCAGACTCCTCATGATCCCCTTGTTTACTACCTCCCAAGAGCTGAGATTACAAGGAGACGCAACCAAGCACAGTCTGAATAGCATTATTGGGAACACCGACCCCAGGAGAGGAAGCCCCTATGGTAGGCCCAGGCAAGGAACCCCTGGCCTCTCCACCTGCTTCTAGGCACTCTAATCTCCTGAACTATTTGGGAGGACCCCTCCTATGTTTTATTTTCTTGTCGTTTTTATCTTACCTTTTCTGTGTAGAAGATATTTATTTATTTATTTATTTATTTATTTATTTATTTTTATGAAGCTCGGCTCATCCTTCCCAGGCGCCGGGGCTGGCACAGCATGTGGTTCCAGGAATCATACCACGGTCGCTGCTGCTGCCTAAGCTTTTCTAAGCAGGTGCTTTAGTCCACTGAGCCATCCCGTCAGCGCCCTACTCCTACATTTTAAGCCCAAGTTTCTGGTTTTCTCTATGTGGTTAATAATAGTTTTATTTTCTGTTTGTTTCTATCTCTCTTCATGTTATTTGTTTTTGTTTTACCTACTAAAATTTGTTTTTTCTTTTTGTGGAAGCATAACTCAAACTAAAGACCTTGCAGTTGCCGGGCAGTCACTTGTGTCCCTGAGTTATCACTGCAGTCCCATCTTTATAAACATTCATTCATTCATTCATTCATTCATCCATTTATTTATTTATTTATTTATCTATCTATTTATTTATACTTGGTTTCAGAACTTTTGCTTGTTTGTTTATTTATTTTTTTTATACTGGTCTTAGCTTGATGTGGTTCCCCGAGTCGAACCGTGGTCCCTGAAGCCGTCTAAGCTTTCCTAAGCAGGCGCTTTAGGCCACTGAGCCATCCTGCCGTGCCCTAGCATTTATTTTATATTTCTATCTATTTTTAGTTTCTCCTTTTAATTGCCAAAATTGATTTTGGTAAGTGAAAATTTGCTGTTAGTCCTAAAATTCCTCTTTTCATTATTGTTATTGCTATTATTATTATTATTATATTTTAGGGAAGAGTCTTCAGGGTGTTTAGTGTCTCACTTTCCTAAGCCGGCGCTTTCGACCACTGAACCACCCTCCAGGACCCTAGGATTATTTTATATTTCTATCTAGTTTTCTCCTCCTTTCAATTGCCAGCATTCATTTTCGTAAGTGAAAAATGACTGTTTGACTTAAAATTCCTCTTTTCATTATTATTATTGCTATTCTTCTTCTTATTATTATTATTCTTATTCTTATTATTATTATTATTATTATCATTATTATTGTTGTCTTGTAGGGAATACTCTTCAGGGTGTTTAGCGTCTCACTACTCGGTCAGACTCCTCGTGATCCTCTTGTTTACTGCCTCCCAAGAGCTGAGATTACAGGGAGACGCAACCATGCACAGTCTGAATAGCGTTATTGGGAACACCGATCCCAGGAGTGGAAGCCCATATGGTAGGCCCACGCAAGGAACCCCTGGCCTCTCGCCTGCTTGTAGGCACTCTAATCTCCTGAACTATTTGGGAGGACTCCTCCTATATTTTATTTTCTTGTCGTTTTTATCCTACCTTTTTTCTGTAGAAGATATTTATTTATTTATTTATTTATTTATTTATTTATTTATTTATTTTTATGAAGCTCCGCTCATCCTTCCCAGGCGGCGGGACTGGCACAGCATGTGGTTCCAGGAATCATACCAAGGTCCCTGCTGCGGCCTAAGCTTTTCTAAGCAGGTGCTTTAGTCCACTGAGCCATCCCATCAGCGCCCTTCTCCTACATTTTAAGTCCAAGTTTCTGGTTTTCTCTATGTGGTTAATAATAGTTTTATTTTCTGTTTGTTTCTTTCTCTCTTCATGATATTTGCTTTTGTTTTATCTACTAAAATTTCTTTTTTTCTTTTTGTGGAAGCGGGACTCAAACTGAAGACCTTGCAGTTGCCGGGCAGTCACTTGTGCGCCTGAGTAACTGCCTCAACCCCATCTTTATAAAGTTTTATTTATTTATTTATTTATTTATTTAGTTAGTTAGTTAGTTAGTTATACTTGGTTTCAGAACTTTTGCTTGTTTGTTTATTTATTTTTTTTTATAGTAGTCTTAGCCTGATGTAGTTCCCCGGATCCAACCGTGGTCCCTGGATCCGCCTAAGCTTTCCTAAACAGGCAATTTAGGCCACTGAGCCATCCTGCCGTGCCCTAGAATTTATTTTATATTTCTATCTATTTTTAGTTTCTCCTTTTAATTGCCAAAATTGGTTTTGGTAAGTGAAAATTTGCTGTTAATCCTGAAATTCCTCTTTTCATTATTGTTATTGCTATTATTATTATTATTCTCTTTTAGGGAAGAGTCTTCATGGTGTTTAGAGTCTCACTTTCCTAAGCCGGCGCTTTCGACCACTGAACTACCCTCCAGGGCCCTAGGATTATTTTATATTTCTATCTAGTTTTGTTCTCCTTTCAAATGCCAGCATTAATTTTCGTACGTGAAAAATGACTGTTTGACCTAAAATTCCTCTTTTCATTATTATTATTGCTATTCTTCTTCTTCTTCTTCTTCTTATTATTATTATTATTATTATTATTATTATTGTATTTTCGGGAATACTCTTCAGGGTGTTTAGCGTCTCACTACTCGGTCAGACTCCTAGTGATCCGCTTGTTTACTGCCTCCCAAGAGCTGAGATTACAAGGAGACGCAACCATGCACAGTCTAAATAGAATTATTGGGAACACCGACCCCAGGAGAAGAAGCCCCTATGGTAGGCCCAGGCAAGGAACCCCTGGCCTCTCCACCTGCTTCTAGGCACTCTAATCTCCTGAACTATTTGGGAGGACCCCTCCTATATTTTATTTTCTTGTCGTTTTTATCTTACCTTTTCTGTGTAGAAGATATTTCTTTCTTTCTTTCTTTCTTTCTTTATTTATTTATTTTTATGAAGCTCGGCTCATCCTTCCCAGGCGCCGGGGCTGGCACAGCATGTGGTTCCAGGAATCATACCGAGGTCGCTGCCGCTGCCTAAGCTTTTCTAAGCAGGTGCTTTACTCCACTGAGCCATCCCGTCAGCGCCCTACTCCTACATTTTAAGCCCAAGTTTCTGCTTTTCTCTATGTGGTTAATAATAGTTTTATTTTCTGTTTGTTTCTATCTCTCTTCATGTTATTTGATTTTGTTTTACCTACTAAAATTTGTTTTTTCTTTTTGTGGAATCGGAACTCAAACTAAAGACCTTGCAGTTGCCGGGCAGTCACTTGTGTCCCTGAGTTATCACTGCAGTCCCATCTTTATAAACATTCATTCATCCATTTATTTATTTATTTATTTATTTATTTATCTATCTATTTATTTATGCTTGGTTTCAGAACTTTTGCTTGTTTTTTATTTATTTATTTTTATGTTGGGTTAGCCTGATGTGGTTCCCCGGATCGAACCATGGTCCCTGAAGCCGCCTAAGCTTTCCTAAGCAGGCGTTTTAGACCACTGTGCCATCCTGCCGTGCGCTAGAATTTATTTTATATTTGTATCTAGTTTTAGTCTCTCCTTTTATTTGCCAAAATTGACTTTGGTAAGTGAAAATTTACTTTTATTCCTAAAATTCCTCTTTTCATTATTGTTATTGCTATTATTTTTATTATGATTCTATTTTAGGGAAGAGTCTTCAGGGTGTTTAGAGTCTCACTTTCCTAAACCGCCACTTTAGACCACTAAGCCATCCTCCAGGGCCATAGGATTTCTTTTATGTTTCTATCTAGTTTTTGTTTCTCCTTTCAATTGCCAAGCTTGATTTTGCGAAGTGAAAAATTACTGTTTGTCCTAAAATTCCTCTTTTCATTATTATTATTGCTATTCTTCTTCTTGTTCTTCTTCTTCATCTTCTTCTTCTTCTTCTTCTTCTTCTTCTTCTTCTTCTTCTTCTTCTTCTTCTTCTTCTTCTTCTTCTTCTTGTTTTCCTTCTTCTTCTTCTTCTTCTTCTTCTTCTTCTTCTTCTTCTTCTTCTTCTTCTTCTTCTCCTTATTATTATTATTGTATTTTAGGGAATACTCTTCAAGGTGTTTAGCGTCTCATTACTCGGTCAGACTCCTAGTGATCCGCTTGTTTACTGCCTCCCAAGAGCTGAGATTACAAGGAGATGCAACCATGCACAGTCTGAATAGCGTTATTGGGAACACTGACCCCAGGAGAGGAAGCCCATATGGTAGGCCCAGGCAAGGAAACCGTGGCCTCTCCGCCTGCTTGTAGGCACTCTAATCTCCTGAACTATTTGGGAGGACCCCTCCTATATTTTATTTTCTTGTCGTTTTTATCTTACCTTTTTCTGTAGAAGATATTTATTTATTTATTTATTTATTTATGTATTTATTTTTATGAAGCTCGGCTCATCCTTCCCAGGCGCCGGGGCTGGCACAGCATGTGGTTCCAGGAATCATACCAGGGTCCCTGCTGCGGCCTAAGCTTTTCTAAGCAGGCTCTTTAGACCACTGAGCCCTCCGGTCAGTGCCCTACTCCTACATTTTATGCACAGGTTTCTGGTTTTCTCTACGTGGTTAATAATAGTTTTATTTTTTGTTTGTTTCTATCTCTCTTCATGTTATCTGTTTTTGTTTTTGTTTTACCTCCTACAATTTTTTTTTTTTCTTTTTGTGGAAGCGGGAATCAAACTCAGGAGCTGGCAATTGCCAGGCAGGCACTTGTGCCCCTGAGTTATAGCTCCAGTCCCATCTTTATAAACATTGATTTACTGATTTATTTATTTATTTATTTATTTATTTATATTTGGTTTCCGAACATTTCTTGTTTGTTTATTTGTTTATTTTTATTGTGGGCTTAGCCGGATGTGGTTCCCTGGATTGAACCGTGGTCCCTGAATCCGCCTAAGGTTTCCTAAGCAGGCGATTTAGACCACTGAGCCATCTGCCGTGCCATAGAATTTCTTTTATATTTCTATCTAGATTTAGTTTCTCCTTTTAATTGTCAAAATTGATTTTTGTAAGTGAAAATTTACTGTTAGTCCTAAAATTCCTCTTTTCATTATTGTTATTGCTATTATTGTTATCATTATTCTATTTTAGGGTAGACTCTTCAGGGTTTTTAGAGTGTCACTTTCCTAAGCCGGCGCTTTAGAGCACTGAGCCATCCTCCAGGGCCAGAGGATTTATTTTATATTTCTATCTAGTTTTTGTTTCTCCTTTCAATTGCCAAGCTTGATTTTGCTAAGTGAAAATCAGTGTTTATCCTAAAATTCCTCTTTTCGTTATTATTATTGCTATTCTTCTTCTTGTTGTTGTTCTTATTATTATTGTATTTTAGGGAACACTCTTCAGGGTGTTTAGAGTCTCACTACTCAGTCAGACTCCTAGTGATCCACGTCTTTACTGCCTCGCAAGAGCTGAGATTACAGGGAGACGCCAGCGTGCCCAATCTCAATTGCGTTATTGGGCACCCCGACCCCAGGAGGGGAAGCCCATATGGTAGGCCCAGGCAAGGAACCCCTGGCCTCTCAGCCTGCTTGTAGGCACTTTAATCTCCTGAACTTTTTGGGAGCACCCCTGCTACATTTTATTTTCTTTTATTTTTTATCTTATCTTTTTTCTCTTACCTGTATTTATTTATTTCTTTCTTTATTTATTATTTATTTTCATGATGCTCAGTTCATCCTTCCCAGGGGGTGAGGCTTTCGTAGCATGTCCTCCCGGGAATCGAACCGCAGTCCCTGCTGCAGCCTAAGCTTTCCTAAGCAGGTGCTTTAGACCACTGAGCCATCCTGCTGTGCCCTAGAACTTATTTTATATTTCTATCTAGTTTTACTTTCTCCTTTTAATTGCCAAAATTGATTTTGGTAAGTGAAAATTTACTGTTAGTCCTAAAATTCCTCTTTTCATTATTGGTATTGCTATTATTATCATTATTATTCCCTTTTAAAAATGGGAAGTGTCTTCATGGTGTTTAGAGTCTCACTTTCCTAAGCCAGCGGTTTAGACCACTGAGCCATCCTCCAGGGCCCTAGCATTTATTTTATATTTCTATCTAGTTTTGTTTCTCCTTTCAATTTGCAGCATTGATTTTGGTAAGTGAAAAATTACTGTTTGTCCTAAAATTCCTCCTTTCATTATTATTATTGCTATTATTATTATTATTATTATTATTATTATTATTATTATTATTATTGTATTGTAGGATAGACTGTTCAGGGTGTTAAGATTCTCACTACTCGGTCAGAGTCCTAGTGATCCACTTATTTAAATCCTCCCAAGAGCTGAGATTACAGGGAGACGCCAGCATGCACAGTCTCAATTGCGTTACTGGGAACCCCGAGCCAAGAGGGGAAGCCCATATGGTAGGCCCAAGCAAGGAACCACTGGCCTCTCCGCCTGCTTGTAGGCACTTTAATCTCCTGAAATTTTTGGGAGGACCCGTGCTACATTTTATTTTCTTTTATTTTTTATCTTATCTTTTTTCTGTAACCTGTATTTATTTATTTATTTTCATGATGCTCGGTTCATCCTTCCCAGGGGGTGAGGCTGTCCCAGCATGTCCTCCTGGGAATCGAACTGCAGTCCCTGCTGCAGCCTAAGCTTTCCTGAGCAGGCGCTTTAGAGCACTGAACCATCCCGGCAGTGCCCCCCTCCGAGATTTTAAGCACAGGATTCTGGTTTTCTCTATGTGGTTAATAATAGTTTTATTTTGTGTTTGATTCTATCTCTCTTCATGGTATCTGTGTTTGTTTTTGTTTTACCTCCGTACAGTTTTTTTTTTTCTTTTTGTGGAAGCAGGAATGAAACTCAGGACCTTGCAGTTACCAGGCAGGCACTTGTGCCCCTGAGTTGTCGCTCCAGTCCCATCTTTATAAACATTTATTTACTGATTTATTTATTTATTTATTTGTTTGTTTGTTTGTTTATTTATTTATTTTTTCATGATGCTCGGTTCGTCCTTCCCAGGGGCTGAGGCTGTCCCATCATGTCCTCCCGGGAATCGAACTGCAGTCCCTGCTGCAGCCTAAGCTTTCCTAAGCAGGCGCTTTAGACCACTGAGCCATCCCGGTATTGCCCTACTCCTAGATTTTAAGCACAGGATTCTGGTTTTCTCTATGTGGTTAATAACAGTTTTATTTTGTGATTGTTTCTATCTCACTTCATGGTATGAGTGTTTGTTTTTTTTTTACCTCCTACAATTTTTTTTTTCTTTTTGTGGAAGCGGGAATCAAACTCAGGACCTTGCATTTGCCGGGAATCAAACACAGGAACTTGTGCTCCTGAGTTATCGATCCCGTCCCATCTTTATAAACATTTATTTATTTCTTTATTTATTTACTTACTTACTTATTTATTTATTTATTTATTTATTTATTTATTTATTTATTTCTATTTGGTTTCAGAACTTTTGCTTCTTTGTTTATTCATTTATTTTTATGGTGTGCTTAGCCTGATATAGTTCCCCGGATAGAACCGTGGTCCCTGAAGCCGCCTAAGTTTCCTAAGCAGGTGCTTTAGACCACTGAGCAATCTTGCCTTGCCCTAGAATATATATTTCTATCTAGTTTTAGTTTCTCCTTTTACTTGACAAAATTTATTTTGGTAAGTTAAAATTTACTGTTAGTCATAAAATTCCTCCTTTTATTATTGTTATTATTATTATTATTATTATTATTATTATTATTATTGTTGTTATTGTTATTATTCTATTTACGGAAGAGTCTTCAGGGTGTTGAGTCTCACTTTCCTAAGCCGGCGGTTTAGACCACTGAGCCACCCTCCAGGGCCCTAGGATTTATTTATTTTATATTTCTATCTAGTTTTTGTTTCTCCTTTCAATTCGCAAACTTGATTTTACGAAGTGAAAAATTACTGTTTGTCCTAAAATTCCTCTTTTCATTATTATTATTGCTCTTCTTCTTCTTGTTGTTGTTCTTATTATTATTGTATTTTAGGGAACACTCTTCAGGTGTTTAGAGTCTCACCACTCGGTCATTCTCCTAGTGATCCACTTCTTTACTGCCTCCCAAGAGCTGAGATTACAGGGAGACACCAGCATGCAGTCTCAATTGCGTTATTGGGCACCCCGACCCCAGGAGGGGAAGCCCATATCGTAGGCCCAAGCAAGGAACCCCTGCCCTCTCCGCCTGCTTGTAGGCACTTTAATCTCCTGAACTTTTTGTGAGGACCCCTGCTACATTTTATTTTCTTTTATTTTTTATCTTATCTTTTTTCTGTAACCTGTATTTATTTATTTATTTATTATTTATTTTCATGATGCTCGGTTCATCCTTCCCAGGGGCTGAGGCTGTCCCAGCATGTCCTCCTGGGAATCGAACCGCAGTCCCTGCTGCAGCCTAAGCTTTCCTAAGCAGGCGCTTTAGACCACTGAGTCATCCCGGCAGTGCCCTACTCCTAGATTTTAAGCACAGTATTCTGGTTTTCTGTATGTGGTTAATAATAGTTTTATTTTGTGTTTGTTTCTATCTCCCTTCATGGTAACTGTGTTTGTTTTTGTTTTACCTCCTACAATTTTTTTTCTTTTTGTGGAAGCGGGAATCAAACTCAGGACCTTGCAGTTGCCGGGCAGGCACTTGTGACCCTGTGTTATCGCTCCAGTCCCATCTTTATAAACATTTATTTATTTATTTATTTATTTATTTCTATTTGGTTTCAGAAGTTTTGCTTATTTGTGTATTTATTTATTTTTATGGTGGGCTTCGCCTGATGTGGTTCACCGGATCGAACTGAGGTCCCTGAAGCCGCCTAAGCTATCCTAAGCATACGTGTTAGACCACTGAGCCATCCTGCTGTGCCTTAGGATTTATTTTATATTTCTATCTAGTTTTTGTTTCTCCTTTTAATTGCCAAGCTTGATTTTGCTAAGTAAAAATTGCCTGTTTATCCTAAAATTAGTCTTTTCATTTTTATTTTCATTATTAATATTATTATTATTATTATTATTATTACTATTATTATTTTTATTGTAGTTTAGGGAAGAGTCTTCAGGGTGTTTAGAATCTCCCTTCTCGGTCAGACTCCTTGTGATCTGCTTATATACAGCCTCCCAAGAGCTGAGATTACAGGTAGACGCCAGCATGCACAGTCTCAATTGCGTTATTGGGCAACCCGACACCAGGAGGGGAAGCCCATATGGTAGGCCCAGGCAAGGAACCCCTGGCCTCTCTGCCTGCTTGTAGGCACCTTAATCTCCTGAACTATTTGGGAGGACTCCGCCTATATGTTCTTTTCTTTTATTTTTTATTTATTCTGTAAACTGTATTTATTTATTTGTTTTTTTGTTTGTTTGTTTATTTATTTTTATGATTCTTGGCTCATGCTTCCCAGGCGCTGGGGCTGGCACAGCATGTGGTTCTAGGAATCGTTCCGCGGTCCCTGCTGCAGCCTAAGCTTTCCTAAGCAGGTGCTTTAGTCCACTGAGCCATCCCGTCAGCACCCTACTCCTGCATTTTAAGCCCAAGTTTCTGGTTTTCTCTATGTGGTTAATAATAATTTTATTTTCTGTTTGTTTCTATGTCTCCTCATGTTATATGGTTTTCTTTTACCTACTAAAATTTGTTTTGTTCTTTTTGTGGAAGCGGAACTCAAACTGAAGACCTTGCAGTTGCCGGGCAGTCACTTGTGCCCCTGAGTTATCACTGCAGTCCCATCTTTATAAACATTCATTCATTCATTCATTCATTCATTTATTTATTTATTTATACTTGGTTTCAGAACTTTTGCTTGTTTGTTTATTTATTTATTTTTATGGTGGGCTTAGCCTGATGTGGTTCCCCGGATCGAACCATGGTCCCTGAAGCCGCCTAAGCTTTCCTAAGCAGGCGTTTTAGACCACTGTGCCATCCTGTCGTGCCTTAGAATTTATTTTATATTTCTATCTGGTTTTAGTTTCTCCTTTTAATTGCCAAATTGATTTTGATAAGTGAAAATTTGCTGTTAGTCCTAATATTCCTCTTTTCATTATTGTTATTGCTATTTTTATTATTATTATTCTATTTTACCAATGGGAAGAGTCTTCAGGGTGTTTAGAGTCTCAGTTTCCTAAGCCAGAAGTTTAGACCACTGAGCCATCCTCCAGGGCCCTAGGATTTATTTTATATTTCTATCTAGCTTTTGTTTCTCCTTTCAATTGCCAGCATTGATTTTGGTAAGTGAAAAATTACTGTTTGTCCTAAAATTCCTCTTTTCATTATTATTAGTCTTCAGTGTGTTTAGAGTCTCACTTTCCTAAGCCAGCGCTTTAGCTCACTGAACCACCGTCCATGGCCCTAGGATTTATTTTATATTTCTATCTAGTTTTTGTTTCTCCTTTCAATTGCCAACATTGACTTTGCTAAGTGAAAACTTACTCTTCTAAAATTCCTCTTTGCATTATTTAATACTGTTGTTATTATTATTATTATTATTATTATTATTATTATTATTATTGTTGTATTTTAGGGAAGAATCTTCAGGGTGTTTAGAGTCTTACTACTCGGTCGGACTCCTAGTGATGCGCTTATTTACAGCTTCCCAAGAGGTGACATTACAGGCGGACGCCACCATGGCCAGTCTCAATTCCCTTCTTAGGACACCCCGGGTCCAGAGGGAGAGCCCGCATGGCAGGTCCTGGCATGGAATCCCTGGCCTCTCGGCCTTCGTGTAGGCACTTTAATCTCCTGAACTATTTGGGTGGACTCCTACATTTTATTTTCTTTTATTTTTTATTTTTTATCTTTTTTCTGTAAAGTACATGTATTTATTTATTTATTTATTTAGTAATTTTTATGCTGGCCAGCTCATCCTGCCTTGGGGGCAGGGCTGGCACTGCGTGTGGTGACAGAAATCATGCCACGGTCCCTGCTGTGGCCTAAGCTTTCCTAAGCCGCTGCTTTAGACCACTGAGCCATCCTGCCGGGCCCTAGGATTTATTTTATATTTCTATCTAGTTTTTGTTTCTCCTTTTTAATTGCGAACATTGATTTTGGTAAGCGAAAAATTACTGTTTTTCCTAAAATTCCTCTTATTCATTATTGTTATTAATATTATTATTGTTATTAGTATTATTATTAATATTATGGTATTTTAGGGAAGAGTCTTCAGGGTGTTTAGAGTCTCACTACTCGGTCGGACTCCTAGTGATCCGCTTGTTTACAGCCTCCCATGAGCAGAGATTACAGGCAGACGCCACCATGGCCAGTCTCAATTGCCTTCTAAGGGAACCCCGGGTTTGGAGCCCGCATAGCAGATATGGGCACAGAACCCCTGGCCTCTGGGCCTTCTTGTAGGCATTTTAATCTCCTGAACTATTTGGGATGATGCCTCCTACATTTTATTTTCTTTTATTTTTTATTTTTGATCTTTTTTCTGTAAACTGTATATATTTGTTTATTTATTTATTTTTATGATGACCAGCTCATCCTGCCCGGGGGGCGGGGCTGGTAAAGCATTTGGTGCCAGGAATCGAACCGTGGTGCCTGTTGCGGCCTAAGCTTTCAGAAGCAGTTGGTTTAGACCACTGGGCCATCCCGCCAGCACCTACTTCTACATTTTAAGGACAGGTTTCTGGTTTTGTCTATGTGGTTAATAATAGATTTTTGTTGTTGTTGTTGTTACTATCTTCCTTCTTGTTACCTGTTGTTGTTTGTTTATTTGTTTGTTTTACCTCCTACAATTTTTTTTTTTTAATTTTTTTTTTGTGGAAGCGGGAATCAAACTCAGGAATTTGCAGATACCGGGCAGGCACTTGTGCCCCTGAGTTATCACCCCAGGCCCTGGTTTATAAACTTTTATTTATGTATTTATTTATGTTTTGTTTGAGAAGTTGTGCTTGTTTTTTTTTAATTTATTTTTATGGTGGGCTTAGCCTGATCGGTTCCCATGATCGAACCGCGGTCCCTGAAGCCGCCTAAGCTTTCCTAAGCAGGCGTTTTAGTCCACTGTGCCATCCTGCCGTGCCCTAATATTTATTTTATATTTCTATCTAGTTTTAGTTTCTCCTTTTAATTGCCAAAATTGATTTTGGTAAGTGAAAATTTACTTTTAGTCCTAAAATTCCTCTTTTCATTATTGTTATTGCTAATATTTTTATTATTATTCTATTTTAGGGAAGAGTCTTCAGGGTGTTTAAGAGTCTCACTTTCCTAAACCGCCGCTTTAGACCACTAAGCCATCCTCCAGGGCCAT
>PVJA010049761.1:0-13590 GCA_004027025.1 Myocastor coypus
GCAGAAAACATATCAATAGCAAAACCATACACTTATGTACACAGGATGAATCAGATATTGGTCTCAAGAACCTTCAAAAGGTTCAGCATATTGATTATAGCACAATGTAACGCTAAAATTATGTTTGGAATACATGTCACTCTTGTCTTTTTGATATGTACTGCTCCTGGTGTAAACTCAGTTACTGTCATTCTCTCAAAAATAGTACTTGAAAATAAGAGACTGGGCCAAATACCATAATCTTGACAGGCTACAGTTTTGTATTTCCTTGAATTTCCAAATATCTGTGTCAAAATTGTGTAACTGCTTATATCACATTGTATGGAAAGTTATTAGAATATCAACGTTGGTCAGAAAATATCATTTACAAGCTAAGTCAAAGGTATTTGATACTCAGAAAGCCAGTGATGATAAGCCCAGTACCTATGTTATAAAATAATAGTATCACAAAGCTTTTCTGCTGGAGGGTTGAGAATGTAAGTTAACGGACCGACAATTTGAGAAAAATAAGGGCTATAAGGATAGCCAATATTTTGGCCCTAGCCCTTCAAGGTCAATAAAGACCCAGGATATAAGAGAACCTGTACTGTAATATCCTATAACTCAGAGGTGTCCCAAATTTCCTGGTCAAGGAGATTATGGGACCTCAGAGGAAAGGGATGAATGAACTGCAATGCGTCTAAGGAGAGTCACCCAGAGACAAACATTCTCTCAGGCTTTCACAGAAAGCAAAATGGCCAAGCAATGGCCGAGACTCGTCCCGAAGGCTGACACTAACAACAGTTCTACAAAGTGCTGTCTATGGTCTCAAATTTAATCCTGAGGGGATTTGACCCTGGAAGATACAAAAAAAAAATGAATGTTTTGTTATACAGGTCTTGCTTCGACTTGCCCTTGACCACCCAGCAAGAAAAAAAAAAAATCCTTAATTACAATGCATGGAACGCAGAGCTAGATTGGTGAGACGAGCTTTAGGAGGCTTAGATTCAATAGCCTCCAACATCACAAGCTTCACTGGTGGCACACTGCAATTGCAAGACCTTTGACTGTATATGTATCTGCTTCCTCTTAGTCCAAAGAGAAGTATATTCTTTCCTTTTTTTTCTTTCTTTCTTTCTTTTTTCTATGCAACATCAATAGGGAGGTAGGTCATGCCCACACACTGCACTCTATAGAATGATTGTGAGGACAATATGCAATATGTCAACTTTCAAAGAAAAAAAAGGGGAAAAGAAAAAAAAAAGTAATGTGGATTTAGAAAGGTTAATGTTTAATAGTTTGATCAATCTTATATACCTATATGTATTAATCTAAACTGATCTGATGATGAAAATATGTAATATAACCATTGTTAAATTTAAACAATAAAAGAATTGAAAAAAAAAGTTCTTAAAAAAAAGAAGAAAAGAAAATGGCTCTGAATCAGGGTCTTGCATTGTTATTCAGGCTGCACTTCAATTCATTATGTAGCCCAAGCTGCCCTCAAATTTGGAGTGATGTTCCTGCTTCAGCCTCCTGAATGCTGGGACTGCTGATGTGTGCCAGTACTCCTAGCTCTGATATCGTGATTTGTAATATACTTTGAATTTTTTTTTCTTGTTTCAGAACTTTTGTTTGTTTGTTTATTTATTTTTATGGCCGGCTCAGCCTGCCCTGAGGGCAGGGCTGGTGCAACATGTGGTGCCGGGGATCGAACCGCCGTCCCTGCAGCCGCCTGCAGGCGCTTTAGACCACTGAGCCATCCTGCTGGGCCCCCTTGTAATATACTTTGAACACTTTACAAACATACAACATTTCATCGTCACATAATAGTATATTTTGGTTGCCTTTAGTTTTCTTGTTATATAAATAACATCTTGGTAAGGATTATCTGAATCCAGGTCTGGCCAAATGCTCTTTTTACTAAAATCATCCATCTCCTGGAAGCCAAACAAAAATCCACTTTCTTGAGTTTGAACCAATGGGAAATGCATGTAGTAGGGTTAGAAAAAAACTTTTTTTTTTTTTTTTTTTTTGCTTATTGGTACATTAAGAAAGCCTGTCACTTGACAGGCAAAAAATGGCTGTCAGGTAAGAAGAGCTCCATGATTCTGGGGTTATAAAGCTCTGAACATACATCTGATAGATCCCCCGAAGCCTGTCTATAGCTAGCTCATTTGATATCAAAGAGCTCATAGAACTCATTCAATATATTGATGAAGACTAAGAACACTAGGTGCTCATAACAATAGTTTCTGGGCTGCTCTGATAGTTCCACAGACTAAAATGCCTGCTTAGGCAGAGGACAGTGGCCAGGGCTCAGCAGGCTGCGCCGGCCCTACCTCTGGGGTACACTGAGATGGTGACAGAGACTGGGGATAGTAGCACATGCCTGTAATTCCAGCCCTTGGGCGGCTGAAAATGGGAGAATCATTACAAGTCCAATCTACATAGTGAGACCCTATACATCCTATAGACCCTGTCCTAAATTCATTTAAAAAAATCCAATAGTTTCTAAAGACTCTCTCTTGTTTTTTTGTTGTTGTTTGTTTTGTTCTGTTTTGTTTTTTGTGGGCTTTTTGATACAGGGTCTCACTATGCAGCTCAAGCTGGCCTTGAGCTCACTTCTGTAGCCCAGGCTGGTCTCTAACTCGCACCGATCCTCCTGCCTCAGCCTCCCGAGTGCTGGGATTACAGGCGTGCGCCACCCCGCCCGGCTAAGACTGTCTTGTTTTAACATAAGGAATGCACATGCTAAATTGGATGTGTTGCAATTCCAATTTGAAAATTTCAACACACACACATAGAATGGTTAATAATAATACAGGCCATGTTAAATTTGGTGCCTAAGTGTCTTCAACTAGGAGAAAAAGTGTTTTGTAATTACCAGTAATGAGTTAACCCATGTAAAACCTCCTGAAGCCATGCCTGCTGCATGGTAAGCATATGAGTGTTAGCTACCACATACTCTTCCACAGATATAGGGGATTATAGATAATTTCTGCTTGCTTCTTTTCATTTTTTTACATTGTGTCTTGTTGTGCACTTTAAGCTGGCCTTGAGCTCATTTTGTAGCCCAGGCTGGTCTTGAACTTGCAGAGACCCTTGTGCCTCAGCCTACCCAGTGCTGAGATTATAGGAGTATGTCACCACACTTAGCTTTCTGGCTTCTTGAAAGTTCTTTAATGTATCCTGTTTTTCTTTGAATAAGCTTTACTATTTCACTGTAAAATAATTATTTTAATATTGACTTCTGGCTTATTCTAGAAGCTGCAACATTTTATCCTCAAATAACTAAACTATGATATCTTTTAGAATTAAATAAAAGAAAGTTAGGCTTTGATATCCTCCTGCTTCTCCATGAACTGAAAGGGAATGATGTCCTGAGAATTCTGCACCACATGGTGAAGGGCAGAAAATGCAGACTTTTCTAGAATGTTCTGGAATCCTCGCTCTTTGAATACAATTCCCTCCCGTCCCCCTTTTATTTTTCAGGACCGAGGTTCCAACTCACGGCCTTACATTTGCCAGGCAGGCACTTGTGCTATGGAACTATCTGCCTGGCCTGGATACAATTCCTTGACTTTCCACAAACTCTTATTCTGGCTAAATCAGTCCATGTTCTATCATTTTCCCTCCCCAAAGTCCAGAACTCAGAACAAGGCCCTGACTGCATGCTGAGTCACCAGAGCCAACAGTGGCCCCCACCAAGTATTCTCAGGATGCAAAGCTTGCTACTGAGGAATATTTCAGTTTTGCGAGAACCCTCTCTCAGAGGTGAACTTCCTCACTCCCCTTTAGCCTGTTACCTTCAGCTCTAACAAAGCCCACTCACACAACTCCTCTCACCTCATGGGAGCACCTCAGAAGGGGACCTCAGCAGCTCTGACCCGAAGCCACAATGGCAGTCAGTGGACATCACACCCGGAAATATGCTTGGGGTCTCCCAGCAGGAGCGGAACAGAATTGTCAAGTTCCCTTCTGTTCTGGTGGGAGGGTCAGCCTCTTAGTTTCTGGCAGAGCAGGAACCACCTTCCTCTATGTCCTTGATCCCATTCCCTTGAAACTATGTATCCACCTCCCGGGGTACAGGGAGCCTGAACCCCGTTGTAACAATTCAGCCTCTGTGCGATCCTATGCTCAGAACAGGCATACATCTGGGTAGTTTTCTGACCTCATCTCTAGCGTTGAGTTTTCTTAGTCCTTTATCAACTCTTATCTTTAACCCTAAATAAATTGAGTTTCCAATTTCTCTCTTTACGTAAACTGAGAAATTCATGGCCTCAGGTAGCCTGAGTGACTACTCTGCAGTCACATCTGGGAATGTGTCAGCAGGTACAGAAAATGACTCTTTAGGTCTTTTCCCTAAGGGTCCTCTCCTACTTCCTAAGGGATTCTGTACTGCATCATCTATGGACCTCTGTATGCATCCTAGCCCTAGGTCTTTTCTCCCACAATCTTATGAGCCTGTAGGGTAAGTTCTTACTTGATTATTGAATATCTGATACTACTATGTATTATTATTTTTTAAAAGAATTTTTTAATTTTATTTATTTATTTTTTTTTCTTGTTTCAGAACTTTTGTTTGTTTATTCACTCATTTTTATGGCCGGCTCAGCCTGACCCGAGGGCAGGGCTGGCACAGCATGTCGTGCCGGGGATCGAACTGAGGTCCCTGAAGCAGCCCAAGCTTTCCCAAGCAGGTGCTTGAGACCACTGAGCCGTCCCGCCAGGCCCTCTACTATGCATTATTTGCTCTTATAATTCTTATTCTATTTTTAGTGAATTCCTTATGCTTTGTCAAAATGTTGATTGCATTGGAAGCCCATGGAGTGGGAGGGGCTCCTGATGTTTATCAGTACAGTCCCTAAAGCCAGACAATTTCCATCTCCTTGCTGGCCTGCTCTTTTCTGAGCCACTGGAATCGCTGGTGTGACATGCTGCTTTAGTCTGTGAAGTGTTGTACAGCCAGAAGGTTCACATTCCTCCACTTCAGGCAGTTATGGATCACCTCTGCAAGTCACCATTCTGACCCCAACTGCCCTGCTTCTGAGAAAACAGAAATGGCAGCTCCACACTTCAACAGTTTCCACTGTTCCCTAGGGCTTCTCTAGGTTTTGGTGGTTACATTTATTTTATTATGTGTGCTTTGGAGGTGCCTTCCTCCTCTCTGGCCTGTTGTTTTCCTGGCTAAATTTGGCATGGGAAACATAGGAGTACACACTTGTTACTTTTGCTCTAAAAAGGAAATTGTTCCTTATCAAGGAGCTTCGGCTCCTTATCAAGGAGTACAATACACTGCATTTATATCAGAATTCTTTGACCCAAAATGGTAAATACAGTATCATAGTGATCTCAATAAATGTCTTGGACACTTGGTGGGCTTCATTTCAGATATTAGTAGGTGTTACCTGCTACAATCTGAATCTTTAAACTTCAAAAATATTGGGAGCCAAGGAGATAGCTCAGGGGCACAAGTGCCTGCCTGGCAAGTACAAGGTCCTGAGTTCAATCCCCAGTTCTGGAAAAGAGGGAGAGAGAGAGAGAGAGAGAGAGAGAGAGAGAGAGAGAGAGAGAGAGAGAGAGAAAGAGAGAGAGAGAGAGAGAAACTTCAGAAATATTGTGAAAACTTCAATGGCCCATAAGAATACTCAAAGTAAAACTACAGTAGTGATTTCTAGATATTGTTAAGCGTATATGTGTAGAAAAAACATGGATGTATATATGGGTACACTGTAGTCATATATTAAATTCACACCATTTTATTAATGTGTATGCTTTATACCTGTTAATGAAAGCTAAGATGAAAATCATTAAAGAAAAGGAAGTGTGTGAGTTTCCAACCTAATGTGTTAGATGCTAAATTTCCAAGATCTCACTTTGTAAATTTTCTTTTTTTTTTTTTTTTTTTTTTTTTTTTTTTTTTTTTTTTTTTTTTTTTTGTATTTTAGGGAAGGGTCTACAGGATGTTCAGGGTTCATTACTAGATCACACTCATAGTGATCCACCTGTTTGCGGCCCCCCAAGAGCTGGGATTAGAGGGATGCCCCATCCACCATGCCTAGTCTCAGTTGCCATCTCTGCACACCCTGGGGGCGGGGCAGGCCTGGGCCTTGAACCCCTGGGCCCTGCGCCTGCTTGTAGTCGCTTTAATCTGCTGAGCTATTTGGCTGGTCCTTACTCTGTAAAATATCTTTCTGACAATTTTTAATTCTTTCTGCAACATGTTAATTTTATTGTTTATATCTACAGTGTTCCACAAATGTCTCCCAATTGAATGCATGTATTCGCTAGAATAGGGAGGTGATTTTAGTACACACAGAGGGTATATTCCAACTCCTGGCTCCTTCCTTGTCTCTTCCCTAGCTTTCCTGGCATGACCACATTTCCTTAGCTATGTCATTATGTTTAATATTTTTGTCTCAGTAGGGACTGAACCACTGAATTTGTGAGCCAAAATGAACTGCTTTACCTCTAAGTAGCAAGTGTTCAGCATATTATCCCACTGATAGGAATGCAAATAGTATAGAAAATTGGGGCCAGGAAGGGAGCCATTGCTACGCCTGCATCTGATTATGTGTCAAAAAGCTTTGGAAGTCATTTGTAGGAGGAATTTGGCAAAATTTGGAAGCATAAGCTAAAAAAGCCCTAGAATATTGTGAGCACTGAGTGATGTGCAAAGTCAGTAAGAGCTCAGAAAAAGGGAAAGCAGATAGGAATGCAGAAAGAAAAGGTTAGGACCGGAAAGTATCAGCTGGAAACAAGGACCTCACTGGCAGTAGAACTAGATTCTACATATGTTAAAATCTGCACAAACTTTGTCTACTATTTTCCAGTGCTCTCAAATTTTGTGGGAGATGGAGAGTAAAGGTAGTAGAGTAGTTGGTTTGGCAGTGGAAATCCTACTTCCTGCCAACGTTCATTTCTGTCATGGTTATTGCTGAACGCAAGTAGGAAAATGTGCAGTGAGTTTCATGAGGCAATGGCATAGCTCACTGATTTGGAAGCTCTCGTGTACCACCAAGAAAAGCTCCCAAAAAGCTGGTCCAGTGAAGTGATGATTGCTGAGAGATTAGCACTGAAAGGAAGCCGAGCACTTTGTGTAGGGTACAGAAGAAGAACGTCTTCATGTCTTTAATATCTTTGACTTACCATGTCTATGCCCATTATAGGACCAAAGGACTAAAACTGTAAAGCTTCCGTGTGAGCAGAGACTTGGACTCCTTCTCAGTCAGGGCTATGCAAGGAGGTGTTTTCCTCAGTTCAGTCATCCAGATCTCCAGTGGCCACTGCAGCCCTGTGAGAATGGAGTCGGCTTGCTCCATGACATGGTGAAGAACGCTTTTGTTATTCACATGGCTCTGGGTTTCCAGATAGGCAGAAAGTCCAGCATATGGAGCCTTCCACCCAAATTTCAGAGAAGGGTGTGGCAGTGTCACAGCCTTTGGCAAGACCTCAAGAGGGGGCCGTGTATGAACTTCAGAGTGAAATGAAATTTGCAACATCACAAGCTTCACTGGTGGCCCACTGCAATTGCAAAACATTTGACTGTGTATGTATCTACTTCCTCATAGTCCAAAGAGAAGTATATTCTTTTCCTTTTTTTTCTTTTTTTTTTCTAAGCAACATCAATAGGGAGGTGGGTCATGCCCACACACTGTACTCTGTAGAACGATTGTGAGGACAATATGCAATATGTCAACTTTCAAAGAAAAGAAAGGGGGAAAGAAAAAGGGAAAAAAAAAAGTAATGTTGATTTAGAAGGGTAAATGTTTAATTGTTTGATCAATCTTATAAACCTATAGGTATTAATCTAAACTGATCTGATGATGAAAATACGTAATATAACCATTGTTAAATTTAAACAATAAAAAATATTAAAAAAAGAAATGAAACTTGCGATGAAGCAGCACAGGAAGTTGAACTTGCTGAGTGCATGGATTTTCTTTTGAAGGAAAGCATAAGCACAGAGCAGAACAGCCCAAGCTTGAAGACATGTGGGCTGTAACTTAAATGTCCAGGCGGGAAAGGCTGCCGAAGTGCTTTGGAGCTCATATCTTACCACAGCTGACACGGCTGCTGGACAGGGATCACTGTGACTTCATCCTGCCCTTGGAGTTTGAATGTTGTTTTAGTCCAGTTCTATTGTGTCTCCCATTCCTCCCTTTTAAAATGAAAATGCTTGTCCTGTAGTTTTGTATGCTGAGAGTACTTTTCTTTCTTTTTAATTTGCACAGGAGCTCACAGCCAGGTGTTTGTCTGGAGTCACACAGAGAATCTTTGGACTTGAAATTTTGCATCATAATGGAACTGTTCAGCCTCTGGCCAATCTTAGAAATGGGCTAAGTGTGTATTGAACGAAGTGATGTGCAGAACCTTCCTGGAGTGGCAGGGAGGAGAGTTATGGTGTACCTGGACGCTTTTCCCTGAAGCATTGATATTTGGTGCTGGGGCCTAGGACTGGGGAAGTCACTTGGGGGAGCAACTTCAATATGTGTACATGCCTCCCTGACACCTGGCTGCTCCTTGTCTCATCGCTCTGTCTCTACCTGTGTCCGTCTCTGCCCGTCTCCATCTGTATCTGTATCTGCCTCTCTGCCTCACTCTCTCTCTCTCTCCTGCTCTTTTCCTCTCTTTTCTGACACCTATGGCACGAGAGGAATTTCTCCTCCGGTTTTCTGCCACATCATTGTGCTAAGGAGGCAGCAAAGCATCCCTGAAAACTGTGACCCAAAATACGTCTCTCCTCCTTTGACTCACAAGTGATTGATGTTTCCTCACAGGCTCAGAAATTCTAAGACAGAAACACAGCCGGAAAACATTGGATACAGACACTCGTTGATGTATAGACTGTGATGTATGTTTTGGGTATAGACGTTCAATTTCTTTAGCACCAGTCTTTGTGAGGCAGTGCCCCCTTGCCTGTAATCTTCAGTATCCATACGTGACCCCTTATTGAATAGACAAGGTGTTAAGAAGTCTCTGTTAGAGCAAACGGCAAAATTATCAGTAACTGACATGGACACTGAACCATGAAACAAAGTAACACAAGGGAAATCAGTGGAAGGTCCCTTTCTTAAACCTCGCCCCAATACAAAATGAGTAGGCCCACACAGGACTTCCTCTTATTCCACTAGATTCTCCCTCTAAGGCTCCTTCTTGGCCTCAGTTCCCACTCTTTTTATTTCTTTATTTTCTTTCTTTTTTTTTTTTTTTTTGTTGGCGGGACCAGGGTTCAAACTCATGACCTTACACTTGCCAGGCAGGTACTTGTGCCACAGAGCTATCTCCCTGGCCCACTCTTTTAAGTGAAGCCCCTGTTCCAGCCTCCCTCCACCATCGTTCCCTAAGCTGGTAAACATCATGTGAACTCTCTTTGACCTTCTGGGTATCCCATGGAGTAGGAAAATTCCAAAGAATTTTTGGAATTCTGTAAGGTGGGCCTGGAGAAAACAACCTTCCTCAAGGAGGACAACCATGCAAGAGAGGATCAATGCAGGTCATCCATTTCCTCCAGTTTAAAAGAAGAACAGTATCTGTATGAACCAGAGCAGCAACAGCATAGCAATGGGAACTTTATGCCTGGAAGTGAAGACATGGGCAACCTGCCATAGGAGTGATGACAGAGACCAGAGATCTATCCCAGGATTCACCAGAGGTCAGGCCCCTGGGAAATGGTGGGAAAGGGGAAGAAGGGAAGGGTCTTCTCACTATCCTTACTGCAATTGTTTTGTAATACTTGAAATAAAGTGGAGGCAACTCCTCTGCCTTTGTTCTGTGCTTAACAGTTATCTTTGACTTTTCTAGATCCTTAACATTTCTATATGAATGTTAGAGTCATTTTCCCAAGTTCTGTTTAAAATATTGCTGGAATTTTGTGGATGAATTGAAGCTATCAAGGTATTTGGGAAACACTGACTTTGTAAAGATAGTAAAACCTGTATAATAAATGTTACTTTTTTTTGGGGGGGGGGACAAGGTCTCACTATGCAGTTCAGGCTGGCCTTGAGCTCACTTTTGTAGTTCAGGCTGGTCTCGAACTCACACTGATCCTCCCGCCTCAGCCTCCCGAGTGCTGGGATTACAGGCGTGCGCCACCACGCCCGGCTCAATGTTACATTTCTTATTGCAGAGATTTTCTACATCTTTATCAGATGTATGACTTTACTTCACAGTTTCTAATAGTCTTCTACCTTCCAACATTTTATGTTCATTTTCAATTGTTTACTTCTACTATGAAATGCAGTATAATAGCCTGGTGTCCTGTGACACTGCTAAACTTAATTCTTTGTTCTCAAAGCATTCCCTTAACTTATATAAGTAATTCCATGAATTTTCTTATATTTTGTAAAAAAGAATTTTTATTTTTCCCTTTCCAACATGTAGTCTCTTTTTAAAAAGCGTACAAGACATAAATGTAGGAAAAACGTTGAATAATTCCTTGAACCGAGTCTTACACTGTAGAATCTTCACTCTTAGGGTATATATTAGTGAAGCCACTGTACGAACCACCTTCCCCAAATAAATTCTTTTTTAAAAAGAATTATTTTATTCTTTTTTTTCTTGTTTCAGAACTTTTGTTTGTTTATTTATTTATTTTTATGGGTGGCTCAGCCTGCCCTGAGGGCAGGGCTAGGGCAGCATGTGGTGGCGGGGATCGAACCGCGGTCCCTGCAGCCGCCCAAGCTTTCCCAAGCAGGTGCTTTAGACCACTGAGCCATCCTGAAGTGCTCCCCAGGAGGAGCCATAGCAAGGGAGAACGTGCTGCACAGGAGTCAGCACAGTGAGAGCCGGGAGGATTCTCATCTCCTCATGGACTTGGCTGTGCTCAGGGCAGTGTGGAGGGCTTTCAGGTGAGCCACCCCAGCCTAGGGATCGGGCCAGGGAGAGCACGGAAGGGAGCCCTGAATCCTGGGTCTGAGGGAAAGCGTGGCAGTGACGAGCTCTCCCTGTGGAGTCATGCACCGACAGAAGGCAGGGGAAGAGGAGCAGCACTGGGCAGTCGGTTTGCAAGGCTGTGTAGAAGTGCTAAGGAAACTCCCCCTGCCTTCAGTCAGACCATCCTTCCCTCCTCAGCAGACCCCATTTCCCTGTACAGCAGCCTCCTCATTGCTCTGTGATGTATTTGCCCCTCGCTCAGGGCCAGATGGGCAGGGGCTGTGGCCTGATGACCCAACAAAGCCCAAGAGGAGGTCACTCATCTTCCTGGGAGGAGTGGGTGGAGATTTCAGAAGCCCTCTGTCAGTCCCCAGGGAGGATCATACACCTGAGGGATGGAAGAACCCTTAAAGGAAACAGAGGTTGACCCACCCAGCCCAAGAACTCCAGGGATGAACTGGAAAGACATGCATTCAACTGAGGTCCAAATGCAAGGGGTGTAGACCCACATGAGCATTTTCCTTTCTTCCCTCAGGTCCTACCCAAGCTCTTCTCCTACTGTGCACCCTGTTCTCCTGAAGGTCCTTCTATCAGTACTCCAACTTGGCCCTGGCATGTGCCCTTCTCTGATCTCCTGTCCTTTTATTTTTATTTATTTATTTATTTGTTTGTTTGTTTGTTTGTTTGTTTATTTGGTGGGACTGGGGTTTGAACTCATGACCTTGCACTGGCCAGGCAGGCATTTGTGCCACAGAGCTATCTCCTCAGCCCCTTCTCCTGTCCTTTTAGATCTCCAGAGGAAAAAGAAGGAAGTTTCAAAGGCCCGTGCATGCTGGCCTAAGAAACAAACCTACCCCAGAGCTCCCAGGTTCTTCAGGAAGCCTGAGGAAAAAAATCACCATGTTTCAGCCAATTTCAACAGCCAAAGGAGAATCATAATCAAGATGACTCAGAGAAGAACAAGCTGAATGCAGCACACTCCACACCCTCAAGTGAAGCGATGGACATCGAGTAACCTGAATGAGGCCAAGGACTTTTGAATTACCTAGGCAGTCTCCAGAGGTCATGGTCCTGGGAAAGTGTCCACTGTGAACACAGCTAATCTTATCCCAGGTGGCACACAACTTTGTGAAAATAAAGCCAACAACAGGACCAGAAAATTTGGGACACCTCTGAGTTATAGGATATATTAGCACAGGTTCTCCTATATCCTGAGTCCTTACTGACCCTGAAGGGCTAGGGCCAAAATATTGGCTATCCTCATAGCCCTTCTTTTTCTCTAATTTTTGGTCTGTTAACACACATTGTCAACCCTCCAGCAGAAAAGCTTTGTGATACTATTACTCTCTAACATAGGTACTTGAGCTTATCATCACTGGCTTTCTGAGTATCAAATATCTTTGACTTAGCTTGGAATTGATATTTTCTGACCATCACTGATATTCTAATAACATTCCATACAATGTGATATAAGTAGTTACACAATTTTTACACAGATATTTGGAAATTCAAGGAAATACAAAACTGTAGCCTGTCAAGACTATGGTATTTGGCCCAGGCTCTTATTTTCAACTAATACTCTTGAGAGAGAGAATGACAGTAGCTGAGTTTACACTGGGAGCAGTACACATCAAAAAGACAAGAGTGACATGCATTCCAAGCATAGTTTTAGTGTTATGTAGTGCTATGATCAATATGATGAACCTTTTGAAGGTTCTTGACACCAATATCTGATTCATCCTGTGTACATAAGTGCATGGTTTTCCTCTTTATATGCTTTCTCCTTTATATGCTTCCAGTCACTTCGTTGTTTCATCCATAATACATTCAGCTGTGTTATGCCCTTAAGTTCTTATTTTATCTTTAAAGTTCTTATATTAGGGAGGCTCTGTGATATTTACACATGTAGGTCTGGTTTATTTCACTAATGAGTATATGTTCAATATACATCCATTTATATATGAAGTCTTCAAACTTATCGTTCTTAATAGCTGAGTAATATTCCATTGCATAAAAATACCACATTTTGCCTGTAATCCCAGCACTCGGGAGGCTGAGACAGGAGGATCAGTGAGAGTTCGAGACCAGCCTGGGCTGCAAAACTGAGCTCAAGGCCAGCCTGAACTGTACAGCGAGACCCTGTCTCAAAAGACAAAAAAAAAAAAAAAAAATTGGGGGGCCTGGCAGGATGGCTCAGTGGTCTAAAGCGCCTGCAGGCGTCTGCAGGGACCGCCGTTCGGTCCTGGGCACCACATACTGCGCCAGCCCTGCCCTCAGGGCAGGCTGAGCCGGCCTTAAAAATAAATAAACCAACAAAAGCTCTGAAAGAAGAAAAAAAAAACACATTTTTTTAACAACATTGCAAGTTTCACTGGTGGCCCACTGGAACTGCAGAACATTTGACTGTGCATGCATCTGCTTCCTCTTAGTCCAAAGAGAAGAATTTTCTTTTCTTTTTTTTTTCTTCTTAGCAACATCAATAGGAAGGTGGGTCATGCCTGCACACTGTGCTCTGTAGAACTATCGTGAAGACAATATGCAGTGTGTCAACTTTTAAAAAAAAGGGGAAAAGAAAAAAAAGTAATGTTTATTGAAAGTGTTAATGTTTAATTGTTTGATCAATCTTATATACCTATATCTATTAATCTAAACTGACCTGATGATGAAAATATGTAATATAACCATTGTTAAATTTAAATAATAAAAGTATTAAATCATGAAAAAAAAAAAAAA
>PVJA010049762.1:0-13589 GCA_004027025.1 Myocastor coypus
CCTACTGGGAATTTTCCCAGAAGAACTGAAAACTTCATACCATAGCGATATCTGTGCACCTATGTTTATAGCAGCCCAATTTGTAATAGCCAAATCTTGGAAACAACCAAAATGTCCATCATTTGAAGAATGGTTAAAAAAAAATGTGGTATTTTTATACAATGGAATACTACTCATCCATAAAGAATGATAAGTTTGAGGACTTCATATATAAATGGATGTATATTGAACATATACTCATTAGTGAAATAAACCAGACCTATATGTGTAAATATTGTATAGTCTCCCTAATATAAGAACTTTAAAGAAGAAAACAAGAACTTAAGGGCATAACACAGCTTAATGTGTTATGGATTGATCTGTTTTTTAATCCCTGTTGTGCCTCTAATATTTTGCCTCCATATCTTTTGCTACCTCCCCTTTGATGCTTAATGTACTATTAGGGAGTTAGGTGTTTTGGGAGGCATTTTTTGCCTTGCTTTCTCCTGTTTCTACTGCCTTTTATTTCTTGTTTATTTGTGCAAACTTGTTACTGTTTTAAGTTGAAAGATTTTTTTATTTCTTTGACAACCCAGTCAAGCTCAGTGGACCATAGTTCGATCCCCATTTCCACATGTCTTAATAGACCCACCGTTAAGGCAGCCTGAGCCGTATGGAGACCTCTTTAGGCAGATGGTGTCTTAGTTACTTTTCATGTTCTGAAACAAAGTACATGACATCCAAAAGTAAAGGTAAAAATGTTTATTTTGCTTCACAGTTTGTAGAGGTTTTGGTGCATAATTGCCTGGCTGCAAGGTAAGGTCACATGGCAGAGGAGCATCACAGAGGAAAACCTATTGAGATTCATTGGTATTTCCATGTACCCAAGGATAACAATGGCAGGAATCAGGGAAAAATACACAAGAACCAAGAGCTCAGTTCAGGTAGAGGTCTGTTTGCCTGAGTGTAAGACCCAAAGAGCAATTGTAACAGCATTTACTTTTGTAAGGTTTCTATCACCAGACGCAAAGTTGCCTAGTTACTAATGGTCAACATTGCCCAGGCAGGATGTTTTTCTCAAAACGGAGATGCCTTGACTGCTTCAGGCGCTGAGGCCTTTTCCTGCCCTCCCACAAATGATCAATTTCCAGCTTCAGCCTCTCCCAACAAGAAACAATTCATGGAGTGTCTGATAAGAATCTGCAAGCAAAAAGCAATGGCAGCCGCTTCAAGAATCCTTCATCATACACTGTAGATCCAGCCACCTCTAAAAAGCCCAACATATGACCATATGAGTCTCTGAGCAAAATCTAGATACAAACCACACCAATCTGCTTTTCAATTTTGCACTCTGGGAAAAGAAAATGAGTGTAGAAAGAAAAGTTCCCAAACCAGTGGGAGGGGGCCTGCAGGTTAGCTAAGCTGTTAAAGCACCTGCTCCGATAAACCCAGGCAAGCGCGGTGAACTGTGGTTTGATTCCCATCTCCACATATCTTACTTAACAGACCCACTGCTAAGTCAGCCTGAGCCAGTGCCCCCCCCGAAAATGGAAAAGAACAGTTCTCTGTATTTTATTATAGATTTAATATTCAAGTTGAGCTGCACAACTGGATACAAAGTCAACATTCAAAAATGAATAGCTTTCATATACATGAATAACAAACTCATGGAGAAAATTGGGGAAAGAAAACCTTTGCCAATAGCATCCAAGAAATGATTAGGAATCAAGCTAACAAAGAAAGTAAAAGATCTTTACATTGAAAAGTACAATACTCTGAAAAAGGAGATTGAAAAGGACATCAGAAATTTTGAAGCCCTTCCCTGCTCTTGGATAGGTACAACCAGCATAGTGAAAGTTGGTTCACTCCCAAAAGTGCTATCCAGATTTAGTGCAATGCCAGTCAAACACCATTAGCATACCTCATGAAACTAGTGAAAATATTTCTGAAATTCATTTGCAAGCAAGAGTCCTATAATAGCAAAATCATTTCTGGGCAACAAAGGCAAATCAGGGAGCATTACTTGAAATTATACTAAAGAAATACTGTGATAAAAACAACATGGTATTGGGAAATAACAGATAAGCTTTCTGCATCACAAAGATTAAAACTAGACCCATGTCTCTCACTCAACTGATCAAAGGTCTGAATATTAAAACCAAAACACTAAATGTTTTTTTCAGATTTAATTTTAGTTTGAAGAGTAAAAATAGCAGAAACAAAGGTAGAAAAATAGTAACAAGCAAGAGTACATATAGTACAGAATTTCAAAATGAAAAAAATTTAACAATGGTTGTATTACGTATTTTCATCATCAAATCTGTTTAGATTAATAGATAGAAGTATGTAAGATTGGTCAAACAATTAAACATTAACACTTTCAATGCACATTATTTTTTTAGAAGTGTGACTTAAATACAAAATGTATTTGAAAGAGTTAAAAATACTAAATCTTCAGGAAGAAAGAATAGACAGATCTCTTGAAGACATTGTTGTAGGCAAAGACTTTATGATCAAAACCCCTATTGCATACAGAAACTATCACAAAGAATCAAGAAGTGGGATTTCATCTTATTAAAAATCTTTTGCACAACCAAGTAAATCACCAACAGAATAAAAAGACAACCAACAGAGTAGGAAAAAATTTAGCCCATTATTTTCCAAAGGACTAATACCTAAAACATATAAACAATTGATGGGGCTAAGGGTATAGCTTAGCAACATTGTACCTTCCCACCAAGAATGGGGTCCTGAATTCAATTCTAAGTTAAAAAATAAAGTTTAAAATCTCAGACCCGGGCTAGCCAAATAGCTCAGCAGATTAAAGTGTCTGCAAGCAGGCATAGGGGGTGGAGGCTCAATGCCTGTCTGCCATGCCGGCCCTGCCCCCGGGACACACTAAGATGGCAATTGAGATTGGGCTGGTGGCACACACCTATAATTCCACTTCTCAGGAGGCTGTCTATGAATCCGATCTAGTAGTGAGACCCTGAACACTCTGTAGACCCTTCCCTAAAAATAAAAACTCAGACCCTCCAAACTTCAAGAACCAATGCAAAAATGGGCATCTGAGATGGATACACACTACTCATATGATGAAGTATAAATGGCAGGTAAATATACAAAAGAATGTTTAACATCACTAGTCATTCAAGAATTTAAAACAACACTGAGATTCCATCTCATTCCAGAAAGCATGCCTATTATGGATAAATTAACCAACAGTAAATACTGGCAGGGCTGTGGGAAAAAAGGAACCCTTCTTCACTGCTGGTGGGAGTGTAGACTGGCTAACCACTATGAAAATCAGTGTGACAATTCCTCAAAACTAGGATTACAAGTCCCATTTGATCCAGCTATTCTCATTCTTGATATCTACACAAAAGTTTTAAAAGCATCATACCACAGTGATATATACACAACCCTTGTTTATAACAACATTTGTAATAGTCAAATCTTAGAAACACTCAAAGGACCATAAATCAACGAATAGATGAAAGATTAGGCTTTTTTATACAATGGAGTACTATTCAACCATAAAAAAGATAAACTTGAGACCTTTGTAGCCAAATGGAGGGACCTCAGTACCATACTCGTAAATGAAATAAATCAAACACATCTAAATGTTGCATTGTCTCTGTGGTGTGAGAAACTGAAAGTGTAAATAAGAAACAAAAGGCCGGGCGTGGTGGCGCACGCCTGTAATCCCAGCACTCGGGAGGCTGAGACAGGAGGATCGGTGCGAGTTCGAGACCAGCCTGGGCTACAAAAATGAGCTGAAGGCAAGCCTGAACTGCATAGCGAGACCCTGTCTCAAAAAGACAAAAATAAATAAATAAATAAATAAGAAACAAAATGTATATTTTGTTACATAAATGTATAATATATAGATATTGTGAAACAGGAAGAAATTATTCAAAAAGAAAAAAGAACTAGGAAAGGCAGAGGTGGAAAGAAAGGATGGGAAAAAGAAAAACTGAGAAAAGAAGGATAAAATAGAAACAAAGCTTTGTAAATAAAGGGGGGTCGAAGGGAAAAGGGAGGGGAATGGGAAGAAAACAGGAATCAAGAACTATCATGTATAGATACCAATTCCCTATGATTGGCCAGAGAGATAGTTCAGCAGTCTAAATTGCCTGCTTAGGCAACCTGAGGGACTGTGATTCGATCCCCGGCACCACATGCTGTGCCAGCCCCACCCCCAGGGCAGGCTGAGCTGGCCATAACATAAATAAATAAAGTTTTTTACAAAGACAAAATTAAATAAATAAATAAACTTAAAAAGAAAATTCCCTATAATGAATGTGATCATTATGTATATCTAAGTTGTACCAATAAACAGTAAAAACTTTAATTTTAAAAAAGGGAAGGGAACAAGGGGGAGAGGGGAAAGGAATGAAGGGAGAAGAAAAAATGAAGATGAAGAGCTGGGCGTGGTGGCTCACTCCTGTAATCCCAGCACTCGGGAGGCTGAGGTAGGAGGACTGGTGCCAGTTCGAGACCAGCCTGGGCTACAAAAGTGAGCTCAATGCCAGCCTCAGCTACATAGCGAGACCCTGTCTCAAAAAGACAAAAAAAAAAAAAAAGAAAGAAAAAATGAGGATGATAAAATGGACAAAGCTTTGTAAATAAGAAGGGAGAAAATTTTAAGAGTTGAGAGCAATGGGGGAAGAAGGAGTACAAATTCTTTATGATAAATGTGATTATTATGCATAACTAAATTGCACCAATAAATTTCATATTTATTTATTTATTTTGTTAATGTATGTAGGATAGGGTCTACAGGGTGTCACTACTTACATCAGACTCATAGTGATCCTCCTGTTCTAAGCCTCCCAAGTGCTGGGTTACAGATGTGCACCACCACGCCCAGCCTTAATCACTATATCAGCACACCCTGATGGCGGGGCCAACACTGCATGCCAGAAATCTAAACCCAGTCCCTGTGCCTGCCTAAGCAGGTGCTTTAATCTGCTGAGGTATTTGGCCAGCCCTAAACTTCCTTGTTAAAAAGGAATTCCATTTTGCTCAGGTGTTCCCAAAAATATATTCTTCTAGGTATCTTCTCAAAAGAGTTAAAATCATCATATTACAGGGACATACGTATGTTTGTAGCAGCACACTTTATAACAGGTCTTGAAAATAGTCTATATGTCCATAAGCAGATGAATGGATAAGGAAAATATTATATATATATATATATATATATATATATATATATATATGAGCATAACACTATCACACATAAATATAAACTTGAGACATTCAATAGGTAAATGGACTAACTTGTGACCATAATGTTCAGTGGAATAAGTCAGACATACAAGCTTAAATATTGCATGGTTTCCCTTATGATGAACATGAGAGAGAGAGAGAGACAGATAGATAGACAAAGACAAATAGGAAGTAGGGAGAAGTCTATGTGTTTCTCCAAATTACTTGTTCTCTCTTTTTAGAAATATATAAAGAGCCAGCAAGATGGCTCGGTGGTCTAAAGCACCTGTGTAGGAAAACTTAGGCAATCACAGGGACTGGGGTTCAATCCCTGGCACCACATGGATATATATATATATATATATATATATATATATATATATATATCCAAATTTGTTTTACCTATACTGCTAGTTCATCTTAGTTTGTTGAAAAGAAATTTTCATGTTATTATCTTTTTCTTCTTTGCGAGACTCTTTTTCATCTATGTCTTGTATTCTGAGTAACTAATTTGGGAACAATGACACACAGGATACTAGCTATTGCTATTTCATCATTTTGTTACAAAATTTTGTGTTTTTTTGTAATATAAAAATCAATTAAAGAAAGCTTCAAATAAAAGGACATGTATTTGTTTTAACATGATGAAAAAAAGCTGAGCCTGATTATCCTGTTTTTCTCTCTAATTTCTCGTGCTATATAGTTCGTCCCACTGATACAAATGTCAGTCCTGCTATTTCTATCCACGAGATTGGTGCTGTTGGAGCAACCAAAACTGAACGAACTGGAATCATGCAGTTAAAAAGTGAGATGAAGCAGGTAAAGATGTTACCTGGGAGATTAACTGGGATACTGTCATATTTCAGAACATTCTTGGGGGCTTGTAAGTGAGCTCAGTTCTTTAAAGCTCCTATTTGGGCAAACTCAAGTGTAAGGGGACCACATTTCGATCCCCAGTTCCACAAGCCTCACCAGACGTGCCTTAAGGGTCCACTAGTCCCACCCTTAAGGCAACCTGAGCTAACCAAAAAAAAAATACACTCACATACACAAACAACACCAAAAAAAAAACAAACAAACATCCTTTTGGAATTGGACTTTGTTGGCATCATTTAGTTTTGTATCCTGAGTGTAACTGGTACTATTTATTTTTCAGGTGGAATTTCGTAGACTATCTATCTCAACTGAAAATCAGGTGATACTATTAAGGATTCTTTAACATACTTTACCTGAAATATTGTCATATTTAAGAACATTCTTTTATATCCTGAGTAACATGAACCATTTATTTTTCAGGTGGAATTTCGTAGACTGTCTATCTCAATGGAAAGTCAGGTGATACTGCTAGGGATCCTTTAACATACTTTTACTTGTCTTTAGTTCTATATAACACGAATGAGTTCACCACCTGTTTACAAATCATAAGAAACAATGAAGTCATTTATATAGCTTTCCTTTTGCTGGACTGACCTACTTTGCTACTTTTAAGAGGAAAGTAACTGGCATCATGTCGCAAGAAATTCAAACTCAAGTTGCTATTATTAGGGCTGACATTCACTTTTGAAATTAATGATCCTCATTTTAGGGATCTATTGGTCTCTTGTCAGTCCTCAGGAGAAAACAGGAGAAAATGGGGAGGAAATTGAGTAAATAAAAACAAAAGACAATAATTGGGGTCAGACGGTAGACCAAGCCTGATAGGCAAAGCACCCCTCACTCCAAGAATAATAAGAGCCTTTATTTACGCCTTTGAAAAGTTGCAAGACACAAGGTTGCCTAGCAGCTAATAGTCCACAATGTGTAGGCAGGATGTTTTGCTCAAAATTGGGGTAGCTCTGTTGCTTTAGGCAGTGAGGCCTCATGCTGCCCTCCCACAGATGATTAATTTCAGCATCGGCCAATACTTTATAAAACTACAATTAGACTTACTACCTCTAAGAATATGTACTAGTGAGAATATCAAATTGGGTGATAGCATCATTTTTTAAACCATTTTTAAAAGTCAAGCATAGTGCCATATACCTGTGATCTTAGCACCCTGCATTAGGCCCTGGATTTGATACCCAGAACAGAGTAGCTTCTTATTTTTTCCTAAAGGTGGCAATCGATGATTCTGCTACATTATATGAAGAAATATATAATGAAAGCTTCTGAAGTTTCATTTAGAACTCTGGGAAATCATTTGGTTTCAAGATCTTCAAGTTGAGATCAAGTTTGGTCCCTCCTAGAAGCACATCTTAATGAAGAGTTCTTAGAGTCAAATTATGATAGTTTACAGCCTTAAAACACATTTAGAAGAGGAGAGTTGAAATACAGATTTTGTTTGTACAGCACTCAGAAGGCTGAGGCATCAGACCTGATGTGACATTGAGGCCAACTTCACCTACACGGGAGTTCAAGCTCAACCTGAACTGTACAACAACACCCTGTCACAAAAAAAAATAGGTTTTAGGCCAGGGATATAGCTCAGGGGCATAAGCACCCGCCTGGTAAACACAAGGTCCTGAGTTTGATCTCCAGTACCAAAAAACAACAAAAAAGTTGTTTGTTCTCTTTTTAAAAGGAAATTATTTTTTTTTTTTTGTCTTTTTTTTTTTGAGACAGGGTCTCGCTATGCAGTTGAGGCTGGTCCTGAGCTCACTTTTGTAGCCCAGGCTGGTCTCGAACTCGCACCAATCCTCCTGCCTCAGCCTCCCGAGTGCTGGGATTACAGGCGTGAGCCACCACGCCCGGCTAGTTAAAAGGAAATTAGAAGTCACTCAGGAAGAGAATGAACCAATGCTTAAAGTTTAATTTTAAATGAACTTATCAATACACCCATCAAACACCCTTCACATTTACATTTATTCAAGGGCAAGAATGGAATTAAAGGCCCTTATGTTTTGTTTTGTTTTTTAAAAAGGTATTGTCTTTAAATTTTTCCCAGATAATTTGAATAATCTGAACATTTTTCTACTTGAAAGGGAAAACAACACTCAATATTGAAGAGTTAAGGCTGAATTAATATGATACTAACACTTGATCTACCTTCATTTAATTTTTTCTACCTAGCTACCATCTGTAGGTCTCAAGGGAGACTAAATGATTAGGACTACAATTTATAGAACTGAGAGCCCTAAATTTTAAATACTTTCTTATTTCAAAGTGTCGATTTCCATCCTTATATCCTATCTGCTATCTTATATTTTTAAAGCATTTTTCTCTATGATTCATCAGTATTTTCTTTTCTGAACACAGCCTTTTTCAGGTAGTTTAACTTATTTTACAATTTACTCTGACATCTAGAGTAAAGCTATTTCATCAACTTCAAATGATAGCATGGCTGCTAGTTCCTTAAACTATTGATAGTCTTGCACTATTACTAACTTTTAATACAGAAATGATGGTTGCCTTACCTCATCCCTTTTAAATTTCTTCTTTTTTTTCATATTCCAATGGTATCCATCCCTCAGGTGTAGATTTGATGTCACCATCTTTTCTGGTAACGGCTATTATCTTTATTATATTCCATTCACCAGTGATTTGACTAAACTATGGAGAAAATATAATTAATCTAGACCTAAAATAAGAATAATCAGCCTGGTGTGGTGGCACACGCCTGTAATCCCAGCACTTGGGAGGCTGAGGCAGGAGGATCGGTGTGAGTTCGAGACCAACCTGGGCTACAAAAGTGGTCTCAAGGCCAGCCTGAACTGCGTAGCAAGACTCTGTCTCAAAAAAGACAAAAAAAAAAAAGAATAATCAATTCATATATGGGGAAAACACTATTTCTTTTTCAGTAAAGTAAGAAAACGAATTCAACTCCAATCTCTTTTCCATTTCAGGAAAAAATTCAGTTTAATTTGTTAAGTTTATGTGTATTTGTTCAACTAGCATAATTTAGTATATTCTATGCACTAAGCAGTGTACTAGACAGTATAAGTATCACCTGGTAATTTATTTGAAATGCCAGTTCTTGGCTCTTAGGTACACTAAATTGAAAGATTGGAGGTGAGACCTAACAATCTGTGGTTTATAAGCTTCTCAGGTGACCCTGATATACTTTTCATTCTCAAAACCACTGTTCTTCTTCTGAGTAAGAATTCACTTAGTACATCTTAACTGAGTGTCAACTTTTAGTCAGGCATTGAAGATACTATAGTGAACAAAATAGATGTGGTCTTCACCCTTGTGAAGCCTACAGTGTAGGAATACTGGTATCTAGATTTTGGTGGTTTACACCAAGGACTCATAATGGCCTATGATTTCAGATCTCACAGGATGAAGAACTTTAGGCCAGGCACCATCAAACAGAAAAAGGAAAACTATTAGAAACAACGCTCTGGGTTAGCCTTAATAAAACACCCTATAACCAATTAATAGCTTTCATATCCACATTAATACAGGACAGAGACATAGAGTAAGTTTTATCTAAAAATGCCAAACTATTAATATTTCATTTTAGAAAACAGTCTAAATTCTAGTCGACCACATACATATACTTTCTGGTTTGTCTTCACTGTCATCAGCTTATCTTGGTAGTTGAGACAAGAAAATAAAAATTAGTTACACATTAGTTCACATTTACAAATGTGCGATAGTCATTCATTAATAAGAATATTTTGGAGCACACTTCTCTTTTATACAGTAATGGTTGTAAGGCTATTAAAATGTGAAAACTCAGAATGTGCTTCCATCTCCTATTTTATATTTATTTATGAATCTGAACTGTGAAATAACTTCTTTCACCAATGTATTTCTTTATTTTATAAACATAGTACAAAATAGTATTAAAGCCGAAAAATTATAAGTGACAAAGAATTTCACTTAACAACTAATATGAGGACCAGTGAGATAGCTCAGTGGTCTAAAGCATTGCTTAGAAAAGCTTAGACAATTGCAGGGACCATAGTTCAATCACTGGTACCACATGCTGCACCAGCTCCACCCCAAGGGCAGGCTGAGCCAGCTAAACATAAAGTTTATTAACACAATTAATATGAATTTCACAGTATTTGTTGGAATGCATAGTGTTGTATCCCATCCAGTTATTCATATTACCAGATATATGCATGCAAAAATTGGAAGAAAGAAATATATAAGAAATAAATAGGAGAAAAAGGAGAAACAGTTGAAAACTAGAGAAGAAACAAATTAAAGCATTAACCATTTCTTTCCATAGACCAATAGAAACATACAATACAGTTATCCAAATCATCCTGCTCACATGCATAGATAAAGCTCCTTCCCTCAATAACTCTTTCCTTTTGAATACATTCATTCCCTTTTCCAACTGTGTATCATACCTTTCAGATTCCATGTTCTCTTTTAGGTTCTCACACCAAGGAGGCAATACAATGCTCGCACATGTGGGTCTGGTTTATTTCACATAAGAGTATGTTCTCTAGTTGCATCCATTTACCAACAAAAGTCTTAAATTTATCCTGCTTCATAGCTGAATAATACTCCATTGTGTAAAAATACCACATCTTTATCCATTCCTCGGTTGATAGGCATCTGTGTTGTTTCCAGGATTTAGCTATGACAAATTGTGGTGCTATAAACATGGGTGCACATATATTACTCTGGTATTATGTTTTCACTTCTTCTGGAAAAAATGTCCAGTAGAGAAATAGCTGGCTCAAGTGGGATCTACAATCCTAGCTTTTGAAGGAATTTCCAACTGATTTCCATAGTAGTTGCACCAGTGTATACTCTCACCAACAGTGGAGAGGGTCTCTTTTTGCCCCACAGCATTTGTTATCAGCTGACTTTGTGATGTTAACCATTCTTTCTGAGGTGAGATGGAATCTCAGTGTCGTTTAACTTGCATTTCTCAAATGCCAGTAATGTTGAACATTTTTTCATATATTTATTTGCCACTTATATTTCTTCCTCTGAGAAGTGTATGGTCATCTCAGACACCCACTTTTTTACATAAAGTAACTCATTTATTGTAGGCTAGGGATGTCTCAAATAGTAAGAGCTTTCACTGGTCTTTCAGTTCCTACAGTCTTCTGATGGCTGACTTGACTGTGACCACAGAAGTGGTATTGTATGTCCAGGTGTTACCAGCAATGATTTTCATGCAGGAACCCCAGTGCCAGATCCTCACGGCCCTCCTCTTCATCTTGGTCTTGCCACAGAAGGAGCAGGTGTACTTGGCGTGCTGGGTGATTTTCAATCTTCTTCACCATTTTCCAGAATAAGGCACCATAGAAAGTCCAATATTTACAAAGAATGCAAACCTTCTTGGTGAGTTTAGCCATGCCGACAGGAGGAGGCCCAAACATACAGTCAGTTGACCACTTTTAGATCGGGTCTTTGAATTTGAGGGGACTGATTTTTTTAAAATTCTTTATATGGTCTAAATAGAAGGCCTTTGTATGAAGGACAGTCGGCTATAGTTTTTCTCCATTTGTTTTCTTTTTACTCTGTTGGATATTTCCTTTGAAGTGCATAAAGTTTTCAAAACAGCTGAGATCCCAATTCATTCTTTGAAGTATTTCCTGTGCAGTTTGATTTTTGGTCATGAACCCTTTACCTACCCATATGTCTTTAAGATAGCTCAGTGGACTACATTTTCCTTCAAAAGATTTAGTGTTTTTCTTTTAATATTTTAATCATTGATCCATTTTGACTGTAGCTTTGTGCATGGTGCATGGGTTTAGTTTTAGCCTTTGGCATGTAGAAAGCTACTCTTTCCAGCGCCATTTATTAAAGAGACTATTTTTCGTCCAGCCAGCCTGTTTGGCCCTGTCATCAAAAATAAGGTGGATGAGTATGTTTTCAGTTGGAACAGATCTTTTATTCTGTTCCATTGATGCTCCGGTCTGTCTCTATGCCAGTACCATGATGATTTTATTACAGTAGCTTTATGATATAATTTCAGGTCAGGCATTGTGATTGCCTCTTGCCTTTCCTTTGTTTCCCAGTATTGCTTATGATAATCTGGGTGTCTTCTGGTTCCAAATGAATTTTAGGAGTTTTCTCTACCTCTGTGAAGTATACTAATGGCATACTAATGGCATTTTAATAAGGATTGCATTAAATCTGTATAACAATTTTCAGCAATGTATGTCATTTTGTAGTATTATTTTTCAAAGTTCATCATAGTATAGCAGGCATCAATACTTCGTTCCTTCTTATTATGGAATGATATCCTGTAATAATGATACACATTTTATTTGGCTACTCATAAATTAATGGACGTAATGCTGCTATAAATATTTATGTACAAGGGCTAGCGAGATAGCTCAGTGGACTAAGCTTCTGCTTAGGCAAGCACAAGGACTGGGGTTTGATTCCCAGTACCACATGCTGCATCACCTCTGCTCCCATGATGTGCTGAGCCAGTTTTGGAGTCCAGACATGGTGGCACACTCCTGTAATCCCAGCTGCTTGCAAGGCTGAAAATAGAAGGATCACTGTGAATCTGAACTTCATAATGAGACCCTGTGCCCCCCCAAAATTAAATTTTCATGAACAATTTTTTTATAAGGATACATTTTTCTCTTGAAATTTTTTATTTTATGGGTACATTTTCATTTAACTATATTTTATTTTATATACATGTTGATAACATTCATTATAGAGAATTTATTTCTGTATATAATATATCTTGCTTCTTTTTTCCCCATGCCCATTTCTTTTTTTTTTTTTTTTTTGAAAAAACACAGGCAATTTTTATTTTTCAAGTTATAAAAATATGAGCAAGTAAAAAAAATACAGTTTAGTCCACACAAGAGCGCTTCCATCCATTTTAAAGTAATAGCTTATAGAAAGTAATTTACAGATATTCTGTTATTATTACTTATATGCAGCTTTTATTTGAAATTGTTTTCTACAATGGAAAGGGCGATATTTTGGAATTTTTATTGCTGTTAAGCTGTGGTTTAAAAAAATCTAAAATAACCATATCACTTTTGAGTAGAATATTATGATATATAAATTTTGATAATTTAGAAAAGAATGTGTGGCTTACATATCAGTTTTAACCCCTTCTATTTATGTCTATTTTGGTAGCATATCAGAAGTACAGTATATAACTTTAGGCAAGATTAAGAACTTAATAAAACATTAATATTGGTTGTAATATATAAACAAACATGGCATCTCTAGCTTAAAAACATTATAAAATTTTGGACTAGTAAGTTTTGTCCAAAATCAGAGCTAGGATTTTTCTTCAGAAGTATAGATATAAAATTATTTTGTACTTTTCAAGGTTATTATGATGATCTGTTGCACTGTTTTCCCTTTTAAAATATGGTTTCGTCACATAAAAGTGTTTGAAATTAAATGTTTTCAATGCCATATGGAAGATTAAATCACAAATTTCAATTGAAATAACAGATGATACAGCTAACAGTACAAAACATGGGGTGAGAAATCACTCATTTTGGGATGGGTAATACATA
>PVJA010049763.1:0-13584 GCA_004027025.1 Myocastor coypus
AAAAAAAAATCTCCATTGACTGTAATAGTTCTTATATAACATAAATCTAATCTGCTGAGTTAACTTAAAGCTGAGGGAAGAGCTTCCTGTAAGGTAATTATTGGCTCCCATAGCTGAGCCAATAATATACTTTCTTTGCAGAAGTATGATCTGTGTGTTTATCTTCATCACCCAGGTAAGACGTTTGAATTCTATGCTGATAGTGAGATGCAAATTGACTGACTGTCAGAAAACACTGTAGCTTTTTAAATAGGTCACTGACTTTTCTTAAAAAAGAAAACAGTTTGAAAGGCAGAGTAAAACATTTTTATGTTTTCACTACAATATTGTCTCCATGTATTCTTCATTCCCAAAGTACAGAGAAACATCTAAAACCCATGCATGTTAGGTGCTTTCCATGTTCACTTAGGCCAAGTGAAAGAATACACAATGAAAGATAAAGTCTATCCTTATGATATGATTACTTATTTGAATGCCTAGAAATCAATCAAAAGACTAAACATGAAAAGAACTCAGCTAGACATTATACTACTGCAATTACCAATTCATTCCCAAAAAGCTGTAACTTCTAATGGAATTCCATCATGATATTTATCTTAAAAAGTTAAAAGGTCTATGACATTAGAAGAAAAATGACACAACTGAGTTGCTTTGTATACAAGGCAACTTGATTTACATTCTCAGCAATAAATAGTAATAGCAGTTAAATTTCTACAACTCCATTGTGACTAAACTGGCACTCCTTAAATATGCGACTCAGTGGAGTCTGTTTCCTACTTCCAAGTAATAGACTACACTCTGAGTTGACAAGAAATCTGGGAAACAAACTACAAAATAATGAGCATCTGGTTGATGAAATAAGGCTAAAAAAAAGTTAAATTATTCACAATTTCAAGTAACTCATCACAAAAATGGCAAATATTCTGGAAAGCAAGAAACTAAAATATTAACTGCATTTCCAGTTATATAAATCTGTTTAGATTTTTATGTAACCATCATCTTGTTAGTTAGGAGTATTTAATTCAGCCAATATAAATTATTAAAAGGCAAAAGCTTAATACAGACAACAATTTTAATTTTTCATCTCAAGCTGAATCTTCCCTATTTCATCTTGTGAAAGTACATGAAAACTAAGAAAGAAATGTCTCCTAAAACCAACTATGATTAAGCTCTCTTTCCCCTTGGAAAATAATGCCAGCTTCCTTTGATATGTATAAGCAAATCGGGCTGGGGAGTTGGCTCAGAGCATAAGTGCCTGCATGGCAAGTACAAAGTCCTGGGTTCAATCCCTGGTATGAAGAAAGAGAGAGAGAGAGAGAGAGAGAGAGAGAGAGAGAGAGAGAGAGAAATCTGCACACTAGCAAGGCATCGCAGAATAATTTAGAAGAGAGTAGACTGCTCTTAACAACATATTCTCTGAATATAGGGCAATAATATAAAGTAGGAGAATTCATACAAAATTTATTGGCTCCCTCAGAAGATAGAAGAGTGCAGATGTCGAAAGCAATAGCATTTTATATCAAAATGAAATGCTACACTCTGAAATAAAGCCTGCATTCTCTGGCTGGCCTGTGGCCCTGGCAATGACATGAGCTAAACTATGTGAGGGACCTGCGTTCCTCCAAGCCTCATGCTCATCCCACATTTGCACTGCTGGGATCACATCATTAAATGGTATTTTCTGCAAAGGCAGCTCTATCCATGATCTAGGGAAGGAGTCTGCATCCCCCAAAGGGTAAGTACCCATCTGTGCCAGCTTATTTAGGATAGGACAAATTCAACATTTAGCTGAGAGACTCAGGCCACGAAGCATTCCAAAGCTAGGTCACTTTCTCAAAGATACTGATGTTTGCAGCCACAATCAGGTTTTTAACCATGTTGTATATATAGGAAGGGATTTGTCTCTGAAGAGGAAGTAAGATGGGTTAATCACTAGCATTCTTCCTTATTCTAAAGGATAAGAAGTCACAACCAATATCGTCAAGTGGCTATGTGCCAGTACATACAATAATTTTTAAAATACCCTCTTTATACAGCAGCAATCAGATTTGTGAAGCCTTCATTACAGCATAAATTGGAATTCTGACTTAACTGCATTTCACTGAAGATAAAGCAAATGGCCAACCCTGTAACTTACACAGTGTAGCTTGAACTTGCACTCATCTTCGATTTCATCTGCACTGTCTTCATCAGAAACTTCCCCTTCCTCGGCATCATCTCCAAGGTGATAAGGCAACTTCTTGCCCTGAAAATGTACCAAAACATTCCCATTTTGAAGTAAAAGTAAATTCACAATAACCAACATGTCCATTATGTCCACTGACGTATAAGTGAATACACAAAATATAGTCTTGTTGGCCATGGTGCTGCATGCTTGCTACCCCAGGCTTAGAGGCTGAGGCAAGAAGATTGTTGTGAGTTCAAGGCCAGCCTGGACTACACAGTGAGTTCAAGGAAAACCTGAACTACAAAACAAGAACCAGTCTGAAAAAAAAAATGTGATTTATACATATAATGCAATATTATACAGTCTTTAAATCAATGAAATTCTGATGCATATTATGACATAGATAAACCTTGAGGGCATTATAAATCAAGTAAGTCAAAGAAAAAGATAATATGATTTTGCTTATATAAACTACCTAGTCTAACTAGATTCACAGATAGAGAATATAGTGGTGGCAGTGATAGGTGGAAAACAGAAATTGGTATTTGTTGCTTATAGCTATAAATTTTAATTTGCAAAATTAGAAGAGTTCTAGAAATTGGTTTGGGGCCCGGCAGGATGGCTCAGTGGTCTAAAGCACCTGCTAGGAAGGCTTAGGCGGCTGCAGGGACCGCGGTTCAATCCCCAGCACCACATGCTGTGCCAGCCCTGCCCTCAGGGCAGGCTGACCCGGCCATAAAAATAAATAAATAAACAAACAAACAAAAATGTTCTGAAACAAGAAAAAAAAAAGAAAGAAATTGGTTTGTACAACATTGGAGTATTGTTAACACTATTGAGCTATACACATAAAAATTACTAAGATGGTAGGTAGGTACCTTGCTCTCTGTATTTTCACCCCAATTGTAAAAGGTGAGAAGTGAGCTGGCATGGTGGCTCTGCACAGGCTGAGGTGAGCGAACTGCTGCAGGTTCGTCTCTCAGTGTCCTGGGAAGACAGGCCCATGACCAGCCATGCTCTGAAGTGTTCACTACATCATCATATAAAATGCTGTGGCACTTGTGGACCACCAAAACACTCCCCCTATTTACCTTAAATCATCTGATTATTTAGAAGATTTTATAGGATGTAAATGCTCAAAAGATAGTTGTTATACTGTTCTGTTTGGGAAATAACAAGGGAAAACATCTGTACATATCCCATATAGACATAGCTTTAAAAAATTATGATTGACCTGTGGTTGGCTGAAGCTTCCAATATAAGGATTGTTATGGTTTGTGTATAGGTGTCCCCCAAAAGCCTCATGCAGTCATTTGGTGGCTTCTGGAATTTGTAATTGGTCATTGTTGGCATGGGTGCTGCACCTCCCCTGGGGCACGTGATTTACATTTCAATGTAAAAGAAGAGAAGTGAGCTACTTGAGCTGCTGTTAGCTCTCCTTGCTCTTAGCTACCACCGCAGAAGGTTGCCCTCTGCCATGTGCCAGCTAAATATGCACTAAAACCTCCAGTAACTGTAAGCTAAATAAACCTTTCCTTCCCTCATTTTGAATGTTGGGTATTTGTCCCAGCAACAAGAGAATAACTAAGACAGAATTTGGTACTGTAGGAGTGGCATCATTGCTGTCACTGAAGCTGACCATGTGGGTCAGGAGTGTTTGAAAATGGCTTAAGTGAAGAGATAGACAAGGTGCTCAGCAATCCATGCACTCAACCCCTACAGCCAAGAGAGAAGGAAGCCTGGCTACTGCTCCAGCTGGCAGCAGACCTTGGCAGCATCCACATGACAGTGGTTTTAGGCATATTAAAAATGCAAGACTTCTGAAGGTTAAGGCTTCCACCTCGACTTCAGAAGGCCTGGGAGGTCAGGCAGTGTGCCCCTGAGAGGGCAGTGTTGTAAAGCTGTGAGTGAGAAGCCTATTCAGTGGAAACCTCAAAAATTTAAAAAAGCCAAAATGTTGATCGTCTAAGGAAAACTGCAAAGAGGGAGCAAAATCAACCTGAGAGAGAAGCCACGAGAGCTACAACTATCAAGAGTGCCATGGGGACAGAACCTCGTAGAGCTTACAATTTGCCACAGGCTGCTTTGGATGTTCCACAACGACCTATAGGATTTAATGTTGAAACTTCTAGATTTTGGACTTGTGTTGGTCCCAATGCTTGGTATCCTGCTTTTGGAATGGTACTATTTGTTTTATGCCTTTGAATGTTGAATGTGTTTAAATTTTCATTTGTACAGAAGCTCACAGAGACTTGGGACTTGGACTTTTGAGCATTGCTGACACTGTTGGGACCGGCAACTCTTAGAAATGGACTAGAAAGTCTTTTGCATAGAGGAAAGTGCATGAGTCTTTGGAGGTCCAGGTGCAGAATATTATGGTTTGTGTACAGGTGTCCCCTCAAAGCCTCATTCAGTCATGGGGCAGCTTCTGGAATTTGTAAATGATTATTGTGTAATTGGGTGCTGCACCTCCCCTGGGGCAGGTAGTTTGCATTTCAATGTAAGAAAGGAAGAAAAGGTAGCTGCTTTAAGCTGCTACCTCTCCCTGCTCTCTCTCGCTCTTAGCTGCTGCAATGGAAGGTTGCCCTCTGCCATGTGCCTCTCTGCTTTGGAGCCAGCTAAATATGTACTAAAACCACCAGTAACTGTGAGCTAAATAAACCTTTCCTTCCTTCATTTTGAGTTTTAGGTATTTGTCCCAGGAATAAGAGAAGAGAAACTAAGACAAGGACCAAGTGTACATACAAAATAAGATTTTGGTGATGTCTGTAAGCACACAGGAAGAGTTTGGAAAGAAATGCAATCAATTGTCAGGACTAATTATTTCTGAGTAGGAATATTATATATGATTCCTTTTCTACATTTCCAGATTTATCTTCAGAAAAAGTAAATAAAAAAGAATAGCAGAGAACACAGCCCTGCACCCTGATAAGGTCCTCAAGGGGAGCTATCTGTACCAATAGGTTTCTTTCTTCCAAGCAGAAAGAAATATAAGTATGAGTTGCTCCAAGGATCTCCTTGAGGATAAGTGTGAGCAGAGCTGGAATTGGAGACTAAGTAGCCTGGCTGTTGTGGCAGGGAATTACTTCCACAGTGGCCTACGTCTTCTACCCTTGGAATTCACACCTTCTCTAATCCCTTTACCTTCACATAAATTAATCCACTTCTAGCAGAATACAGAAGTGGTAGTACTCATGTTCTCTCCTCACTCCCTATGGTGAGCTGTGCTCTGTAGAGCCTCACACAGTAAGGACCTGAGAGAGGCCTCTGCCACCAGCAGCCACTACTGCGTGTTCTTGGAAGCAGCACCCGCAGCACCCACTCCAACTGAGTGTTGAGATAACCGTGGCTCTGACTGACACCCAAGTCACTCAGTAGAGGGTCCCCTCAAGCTTCACAAATCTTTCTGGCCTATAGGAACACTGGTAAAATCACTGTGCTACGCTGCTATATTTGGGGATCATTGGAAATGGGTATAGATGCCTAATATAATTGTGAACCGAAACCATGGTACAGAACTAACCAGGTGAAGAGACATTTTCAAAACAAGTCTTCCCAAAGCTCATGTTTACATTTCAAAAATCCACACAATGGACATCAAGGAACTATCCCTATGTTCTATGGCCATGTCCACCAATCTTTACTGGGGTGGGTTTACTTTGGGCCCCTTCATGAGTTTCTGCTTAGATGTCTGGGGTAAGCCAATCTATCTGCTAGCATTTAGGGGCAGTGTCGACACTTTGCTTCCTGAAAGGTGCAAGAAGAAATGTCTAGCATTTCTGTGAACATTCACAAAGAGATTCCTTAAAACACATGGGATGAGGGATTCCCTAAACATGCAAGGACATTCACAAGCTTGACGATCAAGTGTAATGATATATTTCTAAATATCATTCCCACCTACTATCTGGGCTGACCTTGAAACTCAGGCTCTGGTGATTTCTGGCACACATGCCCTCCATACCACTGTTAGTCCCCGCAGGTATCTGGATCTGCCTCTTCCTCCCAGCACATACATGACTATCAACTTCAGAAAAATCTCCATCCCAGTTTTGCTGAACCTTCCTCAGTCATTAGCTCTTGGCTGTGAGTCCTTAGCACAGCGATAGTTTCAAAGTGGATTAAATAATTTATATAATAAGAAAAATCACATGGTTTCTCCTCTATGAGAAGCCCAAGGTCTAAATAAAGAGGGGGGAAAAAAGATAAATAGGAGGAAGTAGGGAGAGAGATCATTCTCAGAGGAAAAAGGATGCAAGATGTGGGGGGTGGTAAGGGAGGGAAGGAGATGACAAGGAATTAGGATGAGTTATGTACGTGGACCAACTCCACACAACGAGTACACACACTGTACTGCAAACACGTGCTAACAACAATGCTCTGACAAAAAAGTATGTGATAAAAACAGGGTCTATCCCTGGAAGATACAAAAAAAAAAAAAAAATGAATGTTTAGTTATGCAGGTCTTGCTTCGACTTGCCCTTGACCACCCAGCAAGGAAAAAAAAAAAAAAAAATCCTTAATTACAATGCATGGAAAGCAGAGCTAGATTGGTGAGATGAGCTTTAGGAGGCTCAGATTCAATAGCCTCCAACGTCACAAGCTTCACTGGTGACACACTGCAATTGCAAAACCTTTGACTGTGTATGTATTTGCTTCCTCTTAGTCCAAAGAGAAGTATATTCTTTCCTGTTTTTTTTTTTCTTTCTTTTTTCTATGCAACATTAATAGGGAGGTGGGTCATGCCCACACACTGCACTCTATAGAATGATTGTGAGGACAATATGCAATATGCCAACTTTCAAAGAAAAGAAGGGGGAAAAGAAAAAAAAAAGTAATGTGGATTTAGAAAGGTTAATGTTTAATTGTTTGATCAATCTTATATACCTATATGTATTAATCTAAACTGATCCGATGATGAAAATATGTAATATAACCATTGTTAAATTTAAACAATAAAAGAATTGAAAAAAAAAGTAATAGATAGAGTAATACTCCATTGTACAAAACTACCACACCTTTTTTTATCCGCTTCTCAGTTTATAGGCATTTGAATTGTTTCAAAGATTTGGCTATGATAAATTGTACCATTGTACACATGGGTGCACATAAATCACAGTGCTGTGATGTTTTCACCTCAGTTGGAGAAATACATAGGAGGGGAATAGCTGCTTTGAGTGAGAACCCCATCCTAGATTATAAGAACGCTTCACACTGATTTCCTGATGGATTGTCTATTTTTCCGCCAGCAATGAAGGAATCTCAGTGTTGTTTCAGTTTGCATTTCTTACATAACTAGTACCGTGTAGCATTTTTCATGGATTTATTTGCCATTTGCATTTCTTCCTCCTAGAAGTGTGTATTCATCTTGGATTCCATTTTTGGATCAAGTATTTTAATTTTGGTTTTCTAATGTATTTTAGTCTTTATCTCTTCTAGATAGAAGTCTTTTGTCTGCGTAATTATTGGTTAAGACTTTTTTTTCTTCAATTTGTGGATTGTCTTTTACAGGCATTTATAGGTTAATGGATGCAACTAGGGGCGATATTCATAAGTGAAATCCATCAGATACTTATGCATAAATATTGTTTTGCTTCCTCCATTGTAAGACCTGAAAGAATAAATAGAATTTGAAAGGTACAATAAATGTATACAAGGCAAGGAAGCTGAGCATAAAAAATAAATAATGGAAATGGATGAAAGCAGAAAGGAAAAGAAAATATTGTTAATATGTACACAGGTCAGCTAAGAGGATCATACTACTAATTGCTATTACTATTTTGAAGGTAGCACTTGATGCTTAAAAATTTTACTCTGAGCAATTTCACAGACTAGTATCATCAATCTGCACAAATACATTGAAGAGAGCAGAATGCAGTATGTCAACCACTGTTGAATACCCTTCATCTTGTGTGTGTGGGTGTGTGTGTGTGTGTGTGTGTGTGTGTGTGCACGCACGTGGGTCATTTGTTTCTCTTAAACAAACATCATTTTTTTCTCTATTTTTAGGACAGGGTCTACGCAGTGGTTCCCAACCTTTCTAATGCCGTGAACCCACAATACAGTTCCTCATGTTGCAGTGCCCCAAAACCAAACAATAATTTTTGTGGCTATGTCAAAACTGTAATTTTGTTACATTTTGATTCAGAATGGCTTTAGGCGACCCCTGTGTTTTGGTAGTTCGATCCCCATGGAGTCCTGACCCAAGGTTAAGAATCACTGGACAGGTCTAACTACACAGATCTGACTCATAGTGATCCTCCTGTTTTTCTCCTCCCAAGCCCTGGGATTGCAGATGAATGCACCATGCCCAGTCTCAGTCACCATCTCAGGTGGTGGGACCTGCATGGCATGCCAGGGATCGAATCTGGCCTTGCAGTCTACCTAAGTAGGTGCTTTATTTCACTGAGCTAGCAGGCCAGTCCTAAATGTGTATCATTTCTAAGGTCTTATTTATTATTTTTATACTCTCTTTAAGATAATTAAAAAAAAAAAAAAAAGGATAAGGAAAACAAGGCTTAAAGAATAGATAAAACAATCAAGGAATAGTTCACGTTTTAATTGTGTGACCAGTCATGCAGGTCTATATCTGGTGCTCTGACCGACAAATTTAATGGTCATAATATGTAATACAATAACCACCGTTAATTTCCGATATACTTGTTTTGAAATTATGTACCATTTTGTTGTCTTATGTTGCTATGCTTTTGTCTTTTTCTTGTTACTTTTTTTTCTCTTTAAAATAAAAAAATTCCATATTTATTCAATGATATTGCTAAATGAAAGTTAAAAAAAAAAACAGGGTCTATGTTAAGCATTAAAAATATTGAGATTTGTAGACTGTAATATTTTCTTCAACTTAGAGAGGGAATTCACAGGATTAAGAGGTGAGCTCTAATTTGAGCATCATTGGTAACAGAATACCAACAGCTCAGAAATAAGGTATTTAGTTGAGCTTTATTATTTTAGGTACTAATGGCACAGAAGGTTCGTATGAGTCTGTAATCATATGACAGCACTAGAAATAAAGTAGTCAATTCCATGGGGGCCAAATGAGCTCAGAATAAGAGATAAGAAGACATTAGCACCTTGACTTATTTGTCACTGATCTTTTACTCAAAGTCAACGGTGTCCCCAGCACAGTGGCAGAGGCCAGAATGGGCCTACACACGAGACATTTAAAATGGAGTAACAATAGTTTCCTCTTTTAAGACAACTCTTTTATTTCCCTTAAAAATAATTTTTAAAATGTTCTATGGAATAAAGCTAACAAATATGAGAAAGAACATGACCAAGTAAGAGAAAAATCCTCTTCAAATCATACAGCAATGAAAAGAAAATGTGGCTGTGGGGAGGCAGGCGGTGTTGAGCAGACCGGGCAGTAGCACCGAGCTTCAGTGCCCTGTGTTCAAAGGTAGCTGAGGTGAGGAATAAAAGGAAACACTGCCTTCCCAGAGCCCTCACAACATGCCCTTGTCAGCCCTTTCCAAGTACCTGTAAAAGCTTGCATCACAGAAGCCATACATTTTAGCCTGCTGTTCTATATTTCTGTTTTCCGAAAGCTACTTTGCCACAGCAGATTAGGAAAAAAATGATGCAAAAGGACAGTGATTTCAGTGCTTCTTATTAAGGGTGTTACACCACAGAAAATTAAAGAATGTATTCTAATTCTTTCCTGTATTGTTCATTACGCTATACTTTGTTGTGTCTCCTGTTCTCAATTGTTTGTACTTTTTCTCATCTTAATTTCTTATATATTACTTTCTTTTTTCTTTCTTGTTTCAATTTTACATGCATACATCTGGTTGGAAGACAATACAATGTATCACAAACAAATACTGTGAAATTCATGTTACTTTGTTAAGTGAAATTCTGTATCACTTGTAATTTCTTCTGTTTTAATTCTAATTTGTACCCTCTTTTTTTAAAAAAAAAATGAAAATTAAACAATAAATTTAGGTAGAATCTTGTATGACTGCATGAACTTAACTGTGGTCCAGAGTAGATGTAAAGGACATATGACCCAGGTCTTCTGGGGGTTTCATTCTAATTGGCATTGTTTTATGCAAGTGTTATACTCTACTAATGGATTAATTCATCCACTGAATAAAACATACTGCCAGAGACTACAGCAATGGCGACCTTTTGCTTCAGCCCCTCAGGCTGGCTGGCCTGAGGAGAATGTAAAACTCTGTGATTGACAGGCACAGAAGTAGGCACCTCAGACCATAGAGCTCCAGCAGTAACAGTCTGTGCTTATATTTTCTGTTCAAAAGCAGTTTTTCAATTTTCAAGAGATTGTACATGTTTAAACATACTTATATTGTATTGAAATATTTATATGTGCAAATGTACTTATATGTGTATTTAAGTATAATTGTTAAAATTAAAAAAAAAAACTCATTATTCTTCCAAGTGGCAAGTAGCCGCTGAAATGCTGCCTTTTAAATGAGAGACCCCTCTGAGGCTAAAGGAACCTGGGAAAAGCAGCTCCTTCAGGTTTGCTCTGCAAGAGAGCCCCTTGGTCCACAGGTCCAGACAACATCCTCATAGAACATCACTGTCAGCAAGCAGATCTTGGGGTCCCTCAGAATGCCAGCACCCACAGGGCTGCCACCTCTCTCATTAGGTGTCTCAGATCTTTTGCCTATGACTCTACTCATTCCCCTGTAGGTTGGGACATTCTGTGCCAAGTCCCTGAAGTCCAGATGTACAGAACACTCATCAATTTACATAATGTAATCATCTAAGTTCCTCTCTTCAACAGGAAAATTTTCAGTCAAATGCCCTTATTCTATGTTGGATCTCCTGAATGTTGGCTAAGGAACAGTTAGGAAACACAAAAATATTTACACTACTACAAAGGTGAAGTTTTGTCTCCTAACTGTAAAATCAGTTTTTACCATAGGAGTTGGTTTTTGCAAGACTCAGGCAAACTGGTCTCAATGTCATTTCTTACATTATATAGAGCTTTCATTCCAAGTAGTGTTATGCATGAAAATACTTCCTCCTCCTCCTCCTCTTCTTTCTTCTTTTTCCTTTTCTGTATTTAGGGCAGGGTCTACAGGGTCTCATTGCATAGATAGGACTCATAGTGATTCTCCTGTGTACAGCCTCCCAAGTGCTGGGATTACAGGTGCAGGCCACCACGCCCAGTGTCAACTGAAGTCTCAGCACACCCCGGGGACAGGGGTGGGAGCGCAGCAAGGGCAGAACAGCATACTGGGGACTGAACCCTGGCCTCTACACTCTGCCTAAGCAGGTGCTTTAGTCCATTGAGCTATCAGGACAGCTCTGAATACTTCCTTAATAGGTTTTTAAATCTGTAATTTTTATTTAATTAATAGACAAATAAGTTTGACCAATTGTAATGACCAATATTTTGATCATCCTATGTACTGCCCTGTCTTCAAGCCCCAGTTAATGTCTTGCCCTGAAATTAATCTTCTGGATTCTCCTATATGCCATTTGCCATTTTGTATATACCCTTTCTAAGCAAAAATAACCCAGTTCTAACATAAACAGCCCAGAGCTTTCTCCATCAGGTTTTCAATCCCAAAACAATGCAACTATCTAAAGTGATTCTTGTACAAATATAAAATTCATTTCAAGGGCCTGGCAGGATGGCTCAGTGGTCTAAAGCGCCTGCAGGCGGCTGCAGGGACCACGGTTCGATCCCCGGCACCACATGCTGCGCCAGCCCTGCTCTCAGGGTAGGCTGAGCCGGCCATAAAAATAAATAAATAAACAAACAAAAGTTCTGAAACAAGAAAAAATAAATAAATAAAATTTTAAAAACAAAACAAAAAAATTCAAGTAAGTAAAATGCTAAGTCAGTAAATTGAAAACTGCAAGGAATACTCATTTCATTCTCTGCACTAATATTCACTATAACAGGTTCCCTTCCCTCAAAATAACTGTTTATGAAACGTCATTCTTGTCACCCACCACTCCTTTTGCACACAAGCTGGTCCTGCAGGGCTTCATGTCTCTGCCCTTGTTCCTCTCTGAAGCAAGCACCTCTTACTTATATAAGCAAGACTGACCAACCATGAAGACTTTTGTTTTCTTTTGACAGTTATTGGAGCTTGAGAAAGGAAAAGAGAATCTGAACAGACTGCTTTCATGTATGAATTCAAGGAGTCTTCCCTCCTGCACCTCACTCTCCTACACATAATTCTCTGCAGTGTGAATTCTTACAGCCCAAGATATTGCACATTTAACTTACTGTATTTACATTCTGACTTTATAAAATCAAATCCCAGAATATGTGGTCAGTCAACAATAACATTCCTCTGAAATAGTTGCAGAAAATCCTTAGGCTAGTTCATAGTAAGGGAGAGAAGGTTGAGTTGATCATTAATCCCTTTGACTGAGTCCCTTGAAGTAATTACCTTAATTAAGATCTTGCCTTTCAAACTTTGAGGGCTTGGAAGCTGCTTGCAGTCTCCTGTGTCCACAGACGACAAGTCCAGTTTGTCTCGGAATATTCCTTTCAAGTACTGAGCAATCTTCCTTTGCTGCTGGATGCTGCAGTGATTCTCAATAGACAATATAACTGGGAATCTGAGGAAACAGTGACACATCCCACAGGTATCAGGTACGGTCAACTCACAAGAAGCCTTGAAAATGACTCTATGGTCACTGTGTTCTTAGGGACCATTAACAGTGACAATGGCTGAAATGCTGCTGGAGTATGAAAGATTATCCATTAAAAATTCCCCTGAGAAAATATACTTTGCTAGGAATAATGACTGAACAAACATACCAGTCCATGTGCGTGCACTGGTTTAATATTTTGTATCAGGCAAAAAATGGTGATTACAATACATCTTCTAAAAGAAAACATTTAAAGAAATGAGAAGCCTAAAGAGAGCAAAGCCACATACTTAAATTCTGTTTATACAAAAAATCTAGATACAAATTGACCCTGGAAGATACAAAAAAATAAAAAATAAAAAATAAAAATGAATGTTTAGTTATACAGGTCTTACTTCGACTTGCCCTTGACCACCCAGCAAGAAAAAAAAAAAAATCCTTAATTACAATGCATGGAACACAGAGCAAGATTGGTGAGATGAGCTTTAGGAGGCTTAGATTCAATAGCCTCCAACATCACAAGCTTCACTGGTGGCACACTGCAATTGCAAAACCTTTGACTGTGTATGTATCTGCTTCCTCTTAGTCCAAAGAGAAGTATATTCTTTCCTGGTTTTTTTTTCTTTCTTTCTTTTTTCTATGCAACATCAATAGGGAGGTGGGTCATGCCCACACACTGCACTCTATAGAATGATTGTGAGGACAATATGCAATATGTCAACTTTCAAAGAAAAGAAGGGGGAAAAGAAAAACAAAAGTAATGTGGATTTAGAAAGGTTAATGTTTAATTGTTTGATCAATCTTATATACCTATATGT
>PVJA010049764.1:0-13586 GCA_004027025.1 Myocastor coypus
AAAAAAAAAAAAAAAAAAAAAAAAAAAGGTAAAAAGAAATATATCTTGTAAAGACAGCTTGCTCAACCAACTGCTACAAGGCCAAGTTGTAAATGTCCTAAACTGTGAAAGACCCCTTAGTCATGTGACTTTAATTTTAAAAGTTCCTTGCTTCCTGGGCTAGGGGTCCATCAGTCTTCTGTGCGAAAAACAACTAGCAGCCCTGTGCTCAGTAGTAAAGGCTCACTTCAAATTCTCATTTTTGGATTTTGGTCTGGCTTCTGTTTGAGAACTGCTAACATCCTAAAATGCTAGGATTATAGATATATGCCATTATCCCAGAACTTTTGAGGTCACGGAAGTCTTCTGTTGATAGTTTTTTTTAAAAAAACAAAAAACTTTATGTTACAGCAGACTCAGTCTGTCCTTGGAGAAGGGGCTGCTGCAGCATGTGGTGCTGGAGATTGAACCGTGGTTCAAAGCAGGCCCTTTGTTTTTTAATGTATTTATTTATTTATTGATTGGTTGATTGTCTTTTTTTTTATTATTTATTTATTTATTTATTTATTTATTTTTCGTGTTTCAGAACCTTTGTTTATTCACTCATTTTTATGGCCGGCTCAGCCCACCCCGAGGGCAGGGCTGGCGCAGCATGTGGTGCCGGGGATTGAACCGCGGTCCCTGAAGCTGCCCAAGCTTTTCCAAGCAGGCGCTTTAGACCACTGAGCCATCCCGCCAGATTGTCTTTGATTGTCTTTTTTGAGACAGGGTCTCGCTGTACAGTTCAGGCTGGCCTTGAGCTCCGTTTTCTAGCCCAGGCTAGTCTCGAACTCTCACCAATCCTCCTGCCTCAGCCTCCCAAGTGCTGGGATTACAGGCGTGCGCCACCACGCCCGGCTATTTATTTATTTTTATGGCAGGCTCAGCCTGTCCTGGGGGTGGGGTTGGTGCAGCATGTGGAGCCGGGGATTCAACCACGACCTCTCAGTGCCTAAGCAGGCGCTTTGGACCGCTGAGCCATCTCACCGGCCCTAAGCTGGCACTTTAGGCCACTGAGATATCTTGCCAGATCCTGGTGGAAAATACCTATAATCCCAACACTTGGAAAACAAGGTGGAAAAATTGTCACAAGTTTGAGAGTACCTGGCTTACCTAAGTTTGAAGTCAGCCTGAAGAGCACAGTGAGATTCTCTCTCAAAAAGAAGGACCTTTTTGTTTTGTTTTGTGAGATAGGGTCTCACTATACAATCTAGGCTGATCTCAAACTCAGAGTAATCCTTGTATCTCAGCCTCCCAAATGCTGGGACTACAGATGTACACATGCCTGTCCCACCTTTTTTTTTTTTTTTGAAATGCGTCTCATGCAGTCGAGGCTGGACTTGAGCTCACTCTGTAGCCCTGGCTGGTCTCAAACTCACAATGATCAGCCGGGTGTGGTGGCGCATGCCTGTAATCCCAGCATTCGGGAGGCTGAGGCAGGAGGATCGGTGCGAGCTCGAGACCAGCCTGGGCTACGGAAGTGAGCTCAAGGCCAGCCTGAACTGCATAGCGAGACCCTGTCTCAAAAAGACAAAAAAAAAAAAAAACTCACAATGATCCTCCTGCCTCCACCTCCCAAGTGCTGGGATTACAGGTGTATACTACCACACCTAGCTATCATTTATTTATTTATGGTTTTAAAAAATTTTATTTAGGGTCTAGGGAGATAGCTCCATGGCACAGTGCCTGCCTGGCAAGTGCAAGGTTGTGAGTTTGAATCCTGGTCTCACAAAAAAAAAAATAAATAAAATAAAATAAATAAATTTATTTATTTATGTCTTTGAGACAGGGTCTTGCTATGTAGTTCAGGCTGGCCTTGAGCTCACTTTCTGTAGCCCAGGCTGGTCTTGAACTCATACTGATCCTCCTACCTCAGCCTCCAAAGTGCTGGGATTACAGGCATGCGCCACCACGCCCAGTTTAGCTATCCTTTTTTAAAGGTATTTGGTACAGGGTTTCACTAGTAGCTCAGACTTATAAAGATCCTCCTGTTTTCAGCCTCTCCAGAGCTGAGATTTCAGGGCTGCACCACCATACCCAGTCTCAGTGAAAAGGGGCTGTGAGGCACGTGATGCAGGAGATTGAACCCTGTCCTTGTGCTTGCCTAATAGGCACTTAGTCTACTGAGCTATCTTTTTTTTTTTTTTTTTTTTTTTTTGGTCTTTTTGAAACAAACTATGCAGTTCAGGCTGGCCTCGAGCTCACTTTTGTAGCCCAGGCTGGTCTCGAACTTACCCTGATTCTCCTGCCTCAGCCTCCCAAATGCTGGGATTATAGGAATGTGCTACCATGCCCTGTGACTGAGCTATCTTGCCAGCCCTTGTTCCATGTTTTTTTTTAAGAATTATTTATTTTTTTGTTTCAGAACCTTTGTTTATTCACTCATTTTTATGGCTGGCTCTGCCCGTCCCGAGGGCAGGGTTGGTGCAGCATGTGGTGCCGGGGGTCGAACTGCTGTCCCTGAAGCTGCCCAAGCTTTCCCAAGCAGGCGCTTTAGACCACTGAGCCATCCCACCGGGCCCCTGTTCCATGGTTTTTAACATCTATTCTTCTTTTAGCAATCCCATCTCTGGACCTAAGTATGCTGAAATTGCAATCCTGACCTTTCTCTCTAGAGCCTCTTCCAACTCTTCTGTTAAGACACCAAAAAAAAATTTTTTTTCCCCTAGAAAGGCCTTTGCTGGGGAGGTAGCTTAATGGTAGAGGGCTTGCCTAGTATCAAGCCCCAGTAAAGTACTCCAGAAAACAGAACTAAGAATTTATCCCTTGTGGGGCCCGGCGGGATGGCTCAGTGGTCTAAAGCCCCTGCTTGGGAAAGCTTGGGCAGCTTCAGGGACCTCGGTTCGATCCCCAGCACATGCTGCGCCAGCCCTGCCCTCGGGACAGGCAGAGCCAGCCATAAAAATGAGTGAATAAGCAAATAAAGCTTCTGAAGCAAGAAAAAAAAAAAAATTTATCCCTTGTGTGGTGCCAGCCCTGCCCCCAGGGTGTGCTGAGACTGGGTGTGGTGACGACCACCTGTAATTTCAAGGTTTAGGAGGCTGAAAACATGAGCATCACTAAAAGTCCAATCTATGAGACCCTGTGGATCCTGTACTAAATACAATAAAAACAACAACAAAAAAGAAACAGAACAAGATATTGACAGCTGAATGTAAGGTGAACGTAAGGCATAGGAGACACACAAGAGAAGCATCATATTGTTTTGGTTTTGTTTTTTGAGACAGGGTCTTGCCATGCAGTTCAGGTTGGCCTTGAGGTCACTTTGTAGCCCAGGGTGGTCTGGAACTCACAATGAACTTCCTGCCTCAGCCTCCCAGTGCTGGGATTATAGGCGTGCACCACCACACTGAGCTCATACAGTTCTGATTTCAAGTCAACAATACTGAGACAAGGTAAACTGTTCTGTAAGTGGGATGAGTAGGTCTGATAAAAGCAACACAGGTTGGGAAGTCAGAGAAGCTTCCACAGAAGTGAACAGCAAAGGTTGTTGTCTGTGTGCTTCATGATGCCAGGTTTGTACTTTCAGTCCTCTCTGTTATCAGCCAAATAGGAAGAACTTGAAAAATGTTGAATGACAAAGGAAAATGGCAGGTGGAATACAAATAAACAGAGAAAGAGTTCGGGCAATTCCAAGCATGTGCCAAATGTTCTCAAGCATAGGCAGGCCTGCCTACTATGAAGAGTCCAGTCTGTGCTTATGGGAGGGGAGAGCTACACTCCCCAGTCCTTGTATGACAAATGTGTATTCCTCCACATCTCAGACATACATACTTATATTAGTATTTTATTCCATGTAGAGACCACCCCCTTCACCCATCAGTTGCAGCCATGTCAGGAGAAATGGATCAGGCTCCACAGTGATACTGAATTCTAAAATAATGAAGTCCCATAGACTGCAGCCCAACAGCAAGGCTGTAAGAGGTGTGGCTCAACCTCTCTTGCAGCTATGCAGTGCCTATATAGTCCAGGCTAGGCTCTTCTCCAGCTGTCTCTGTAGCCAGGTGTCAGCATCCATAGCCTGGGCTACCTCTGTTGGGCCAGAACTAGTTTTTTGAACCAGGAGCTCAAAGCACCATCCACTCGCATCACTAAAGCTATGCCCAGGAGAAGTCCCACGCTGCTCACAATGAAGCCTATGGCCTCAAAAATGAACCTGCAAGGAAAGGTGAAGTACTTTAGGGGACCGAGAGCAGGTCTAGTACCTTATCTCTACCCTTGATATTGACAGTTGACTCCAAGCCTTTCCTTTCTTTTCTTTTTTTTTGGCTTTTTTGAGACAGGGTCTTGCTATGCAGTTGAGGCTGGCCTTGAGCTCACTTTTGTAGCTCAGGCTGGTCTCGAACTCACACCAATCCTCCTGCCTCAGCCTCCAAAGTGCTGGGATTACAAGCATGTGCCACTACGCCCGGCTTCTTCTTCTTTTTTTTTTTTTTTTTGACAGAACTGGGGATTGAACTCAGGCCCTGCACTTGCCAGGCAAGCGCTTATTCTATTGAGCTATCTCCCCAGCCCCAAAGCCTCTCCCTTCCAACCAACATACTGCCACTCACTTGGGGGCAAACACCTTCCAGACCATGAGATGCCTGCGGAGGATGGAAGCTGCCAAGGCACAAGCCAGAATCTAAAGAGAGAAAGAGCTGTTACTTGGGAAGGGGAGGAAGAAGCAGGACAAAGGAGAGGTAGTATAGACTTCTGTAAAACATGGAAGGACTATTTTTTTTTTTTTTTTTTTTTTTTGGCTGGCTCAGGCTGCCTTAAAGGTGGGTCTGGGGATCAAACTGCCATCACCTGTGCCTGACTCGGATTGCTGGTGTAAGCACTTTAACCATTTAGCTAACCTGACAGCCCCCATGTGAAACATGGAAAGAAGGGTTAGGATTGCACACTTGCAATCCCAGCACTTAGGAAGCTGGGATAAAAGGATTGCTGTGAGTTCAAGATCAGCCTGGGTTACATAAAGGAGTCCAAGTCCAGTCTGAACTACATAGAAGAGACCTGTCTCAAAAAACAAAACCAACCAAACAAACAAAACCAACCAACCAACCAAACAAACAAACAAAAACCAACCCACACACAAAGAAGGCAAAAGGAAGAAAACAATATATATATCCTTGGGATAGGAGTTAGGAAGTCCACTTGTTTCCTTTCTTGTTTTTGTTTTTTAGGAGGAGTCTTACTATGAAGTTCAGGCTGATTTTGAACTCACTACGTTGCCTAGGTTGGCCTCACACTCTTGAGCCCTGCCTCAGCCTCCTGAGAGTTGGGATTATAAGTGTGTACCACTATGCCCAGCTATGAAGTTGAATTCTCATCTTGGCTCAGCCACTGCTTGGCAAGTCACCTCTCAATGTGCAGTTCAGGCTGGCCTTGAGCTCACTTTGGTAGCCCAGGATGGTCTTGACCTCACATCAATCCTCCTGTCTCAGCCTCCCAAGTGCTGGGATTATAGGCATGAGCCACCACGTCCAGCTGGCAAGTCACTATTATCTGTGATGCTAACACTCATGATATACCTCCCAGGATGAAGGAAGAAATTAGTATATCTTCTGCCTCTGGAAGAAAGCATGAGGCTCTCTGACCATAGTTTCAGAAAGAATCCTGGCCACTACCTCAGTCTTTTCAGTATATCCATTAATGAAGTAATCCTCACATGCAACTTGCAGAGCCCATTGTTTTAGCAAGGAAATGATCCAGGACTAGGAAAACAAAACCCAGGTTCGAGTCTCAAAATTGCCACTTAAGGCCACTGAGCTTGGGGACCAAGCTTTACTTGTCCCTACCTCCATCAGGGTTCTCAACCAGGGTTTGTTTTTGTGATAGAATCTTCATGATATGGCCTAGGCTGGCCTCAAATTTAGGATCCTCCTGCCTCACTTTCCAAGAACTTGGAATTACAGGTATACCCCGCTGTGCCCAGCTCACCTAGAGCTGAAAAATGAATAATCCCAGTATTTAAGAGGCTGAGGCAGCAGGACTTCCATGAGTTTGAGGCCAGTGTCAATTACATAGCAAGAGCATCAGAAGGGAAAAAAAAAAGAGGAAAAAGAGAAAATGGAATAAGAGGACAAAGATGAAAACGAGGAGGAGGAAAAGGACAAAGAGGGGGAAGAAAGGAGCCAGGCATGGCACATACCTGTAAAATCAGTCAGGAGGCTGAGGCAGAAGGATTGATCCAAGTTTGAGGCTAGCCTATGCTATATAGTAAGTTCGAGGGCAGCCTGAACTACAAAGTCAAACCTTATCTCCAAGAAAAAGAAAAGAGGTGAAGCACACAAACAAGAAAAGATCACCAGCTCCCTGATTTTACCCAACACCCACCTGAACTCCAAGGACAAAGAGGTACTTGAGGCCCAGCTGTAGGAGTGCCGCATTGAAGTGGTGAGGAGCATCCCGGAGCCTCATCTCCATCAGTGGCTCCTCGTCCTTCTCCTCCTCAAGCCTGACCTTGGCCTCAGCTCCAGCCCCTGGAGGTTTCCGCCTCTTCCTTAGCCCTTGGCTCTCACACAGAAAGGGCCAAAGCAGGAGCAGAGGGCAACCTACTGCCTCAGAGGAAGGCAAGGCTCGCATTAATGCAGGACCACGTCTTTCTACTTCCTAATCCACTCAGTTGGCTCTGCTTTAATTCAGTTAAACCAAGGGATGTCAAGAACCTGATAAAACCACATTTTTGACCCAAATCCAAGGGTTTGCTTTTTTCTTATAAAACTAGAGTAAATAATTAACAACAACAACAAAACAATTAAGCTGAGGCAGGAGGATAAGTGTGAGTTTGAGACCAGCCTTGGATACAAAAGTGAGCTCAAGGCCAGCCTGAACTGCATAGCAAGACTCTTGTCTCAAAAAGACAAAAAAAAAAAAAAAAAAAAAAAAAAAAAAAAAAAAAAAAAAAAAAAGAGGGAAAACAAGGAATTACCTGCAAAGAGAAGGTGGGAGGCAAATGTGTTGGCTCCTACTAACAAAGCAGGGAGCCAAGTAGAGGAACCATGACCTTCTGGAAATCCCACAAAGGCTGCATGCCAGTGGATAGCTGGAAAGACAGGCTGGTGGCCTGTGGAGTAGAAGGTCTGGGTAGCCATGAGAGCCCAAGCTGAGACAGCCTGCCATGGGACCGTGAAAGGACCTGGAGGAAGATATGCCTCTTTACAATCACATCTCATTCCCTAATCCACAGACTGCTGCCTCACAATTATATTCCTACTACTTTAGCACTAATTCTCATATACACTCACACATCAAACAGCCCCAACCTCCCTACAGACAACACTATATTATTCTAACTCATATATATATAATTTGCCACTTCTTTTACTGGAAAATCAGAAAATGAGAATGCAGCCTTTCCCTAAGAAATTACTGCAGTACTAAGAGACTTTTTTCCTTCTCCATGTACTGTAAGAGCCAATGAGAGGGATTTGCTTGGCCATGACAAATAAGAAATCTTTCCAACTGTGCAGGGCATGAGACCCTGTGTCAACATGAGAAAAACAAGAGGCAACACCTCCCTGAAAATAAAAAGGGCTGGACTCATATCATTCCTGGCCTTAGATCCACTAGGGCTGAGATAGGTATTTACCAGGGGTGGTGATGGGCATCCCTGCAGCAAGCAGATGCAGGAGAAGGAAGCTCTGCAGAAAGAGAAGCAGGAACACAAGGCTGATGCGTTCTGCATGCAGTAGCAGAAGTGGGAAGGCCAATAGGGTGAGGACTGTAACCATAGCAGCTGAGTAGACACTTCCCAACTGATAGGCAGCCACAGTCAAGGGATCCTGAGATTTCGTCCTCTCTAGCCTTCCCCGGAACTCCTCTTGCATGTGTCGGTAGATTTGAGGGACCACATAATCCAAGTCGGCCTGAGAAGTTGGGGGGCCTGAGAAGGGAGCGAGGACAGTCCTGGTCCTTGGGGTACCTGTACCAGCCTTCACCAGCACTGTCACAGGTTTCCAGAGCAGCAGCATGAGGCCTGTAGCAGCTAGCCCTACCACAGCTCGAGGAAGCACAACTGATGCCCCAGCAACCACAGCCCGGAGACGTGGAGGTGCTTCTTCTGCCCCGGATACCAATGCCCAATAGGCAGCCGTACCTAATGCCATTAGAGGTAGTCCCCAGCGCACAAAAAGCACAGGGGGCTCAGGGCTCTTGAGATTACCATAGTGGCGAAGCCATAGGCGCACAACAACTAATAGGGCCACCAGTGCCCCCACACAAGCTCCATACCACAAATTCTTGGCTGGACCACCCACCATGGATGCCAGAGGACTCAGCCAGGGAGAGGAGTGGCAAGCAGGTGTCTCTTCAGGGCAGCGATGAAAAAGGCCAGCTAGCCTGGTACATAAAAGCAACCCAACGCCAAGCCTCAGGGCATATGCACCACTGTGCCGTGGTGGGCCTGATGGGGTAGAAGAGTCAAGGCGTGGTACTGTGAGCAGCTTAGGTGTCAGCAGCTGGCTCTCCCAGTGTAGCTGGACAACAAGGAGCAAGATGAGTGAGACTAAAAGGAAGGGGGTGGCCCTAGCCTCAGCTACAACAAAACTATCAGAGAAGAAGGTAGCCAAACGAATGAGCAAGAGTAATAGGACAGGCCCAGGGATTGGAAGCAGGGTTGCCAAGGACTTCTTATAGTTCCAGCTACCCCAGACTTTCCACAAAAAAGGTAGAAATGAACCTGTTGCAGCCACAGCCCCTAGAACTACTAGATCCAGCTTCAGACTAGTAGTTGTCAATAATCCAGCATACAGCGTAGCCCCAGCAAGGGCCCAGGCCACAGGTATTTGCAGTAGATGGCGGAAAGGGAAGGCTGGGGAAATTGCCCACTGGGATGCAAGCAGGCAGAGGAAGCAGGTAGCAGCCAAGATAGTAGCACCCCCTGCCATGCGGACCAGAGAGAATCGGGCCCAAGACTCGATGCATATGGCCCGAGCTCCCCGCAGAAACTGCTGCAGCTCAGTAATCACAGTCTGCAGTGTTGCCTCAGCCCCGTGTGGGCTCTGCAGGAGCCGCTGGTAGTTGGCAGAAGCCTTGGAGAAGAGGTTCTGCAGCCGATGAAGCTCCTTCACTTGGAGGTCCTGAGTAGCAGCTGAGTAGGCATGAAGAAATCGGGACACCTGGCACAAAAGGGGAGGCCAAGAACAGGCCAGACACATATATCAGCAGAGGCAAGGATAGGTATTACCAAAGGGACTCAAATCATTCAGTAAGAAAACAAAGAGATAATGGAGCTGGGGAGATAACTCAGTAGAATGAGTGCTTGCCTGGCAAGTACAAGGACCTGAGTTCAATCCCCGGTTCCACAAAAAAAAAAAAAAAAAAAAAAAAAGGGGAACATGGCTATGGAAGTTTGGATAGGGACTGGACAAAGGACAGCAAAGTGGTCATTCTGCTCCTCTCATATTCATCCTAGTGTTTTGTTTTGTTTTTGTCTTTTTGAGACAGGGTCTCGCTGTGCAGTTCAGGCTAGCCTTGAGCTCAATTTTCTAGCCCAGGCTGGTCTCAAACTCACACAGATCCTCCTGCCTCAGCCTCCCGAGTGCTAGGATTACAAGTGTGTGCCACCACGCCCGGCTCTTTTCCTAGTGTTTTGTTTTGAGACAGGGTCTCATAATGTAGTTCAGGCTGGCCTCCAATTCAGTGCAGTCCTCCTGCCTAAGCTTCATAACAGCTAAGACTATGGATATGTGTCACTATTTCAGTTATTCCATCTGAGCTTTATCACTTGGAAGCGTAGTCCTTTACCTACCTGCTGGGCATTGAGATGGAGAGCTGAGGCCTGGGATAGCGCAGAGAAGTCAGGCTGGGAGTCCTTGTCCCCTGAGAATACTTCAGCCATCACCTCCCCAATGTTCCCAAATGGAATGGGTAGGCCTAGAAGCAGGGCCAGTGTGGGCACAAGGCTGATTTGAGGAATCACCTCTGGCTCCTAGAGGGAAAGGACAGGAATTCACCACAAAGCTATTGCCACTGTTTAAGATGGTAGACTTAAGGACCTATTTACAAAATGTGTGGAGGGTACCCAGGATTAGGGGCTTGGGAGCCTACAGTAGTGGAATCCATAAAGACAATGTGATCATGATGTGGGCTGAACAGCAGGAGACAACATGAGGCACATCCCAGGCCTCACCTCTGGTGGAGCACTGGGGAAGAGGGCTGTAGGGCTGTATAAAAAGAGTGCAGCGGAGACCTCCAACTCACTGTCCCCTCCGTGGTCCCCATTCATGGTCATCCCATGGTCCCCAGCCACTACCAGCAGTGTGTCATTTTTCAGACGCTCCACAAGTCCCCTGGAGGCCAAGAAATACATTAAAGTAGGGCTAAAGATTCTGCTCAGGGGTCCATTTGCCCCAAAATATGACTTCTGTTAGCAGAACCTAGACCTGGCAAAGACACATCTCTTTGGCCATAACCCTGTTGCCCAAAGCCAGACAGATCTACTCAAGACAGATGAGTACCCTAGCTTCAAGAAAAAAAAAAAAAAAAGAAAGCCTGCAAAAGACAAAATTCAACCAAGAAAGAGGCTCCAAATAATAAGAACTTTGCCTCCTGAGACAAACTTATCCTGAGTTTTGCAGATACAAACCCACTTCCCCAGCCAATACCCCACACTCACTGGATCATCTGGTCCATCTGGCTAAGTTTCTTGGCCATTTCAGGGTGGTGAGGGCCATGCTTGTGGCCACAATGATCCACACCCAGGAAGTGAGCAATCAGCACGTCCCATTCACCACTGTCCACTGTGAAGGGGAGAACACTGAGCATGGGGGACTAAGACCCACTCCTCAACCCCAGCCAGTTAGGCTTGGACATTCCTGTAGTCCAGGGACACAAGCCCAGGCTGTTGCACCCATGAAAAGCTCAGAACCTGTAGACTAAAGCAGCTATCCCCAGTTTCCAGTCTCAGGGGAGTTAAGAATTCTGGGCCCATGCTCACTGGTGGGATACAGGTGTTCCAGAATGCCATTGTCCACTGTGTGTAGGTCTTTAACATTGAAGGATGAGAAGAAAAAAGCTTTGGAAAAAGCTCCAGGGAAAAGGTCTTTCCAAGTGTCATCTCCCATGAAGACTATACGCCTTCCTACAGGGATATAAGAGGTAGTCAAAACCTGAGGAGTCGGGGTGGGGGAGAACAGAAGAGATTCAAAGATTCCCTGGAAATCCCAACTATGCACAGCTATTCCATATAGCAACTCCTTAGTCTACAAGGCTGAAAACTTCCCACCAGGAAGCTTTCTCTGATAACTAACTTCACTATACCTCTTATGTTCCACAAAATCATCAGCTAGTTATCAGTCACTGGGTATCTCTGCTAACCTATTTTTACTGGGGATATCTTGCTTTTCCCAAGTCAGTCAACCTTCTTCTCTACACCTGTGAAACAAGACTCTTATCCTCTCAGTTCTCCCCACTCCTTTACCAAGTTCTCTAAGAAAAAAATTCAACATTTCAAGCAGATTAGAAGCTTTACCTAAGATAAAGCCCTACATTCCCCTAAGTTCCTTACATGTAAGGTTCTGGTCTTCTCAGTCCCATGATGCTATAGCCAAACATACAGCTAGGCACTCAAAGTTCTGGTTCCTCGGCTTTTCAGGAAGAAATATGCTCTAGCACCTCTCTCTTCCAAAGGGGCCCATACTGACCTGCACTGTTGAGTTGCTTAATGAGATTGTCTTCTAGTATGGCGTGACTGGCAAAGTTACTGCCAGCATCAATAAAGGTAGGGAGTGAGCCAGTGGTAAGGGCCTTGAGGCGCTGCATGGTAGTGGTGGGAGGATCAACTTGAGATCGATAGAGCCGGGTGTGGTGAGGCTGAATCTCCAGAAGCCTTTGCAAGGAGCCTAGTTTGCCCAGAAAAGGCAGGGAAACAGGAGGTTCCCCAGACACGTATGACTGCTGGGGCTGGGCAAAGTCAAATCGCAGAGCATCTATCAGTACCAGAACAACTCTGGAGAACCGGGAGGCCATCCAGCAGGCCCCAGGCTTCCCTTGGCTCCCCCATGGCAGGAAGCCAGGACCTGGGGGTTCTTGGCAGCTGCTATGGTTGGTGAGCTCCAAACGGGTGAGAAGGAAGCCACTGGTGAAGAGGCTGATGCCAGCATAGAAGAGAAGACAGACCCAGGCCAGGAAGAGCAATACTGAGGCCTTCTGCATCCTGGTGAGGTGGAAAAAGGAATTCATTACTGTGGTCCCTCCACAGCACAGCTAGAGTCACATCCTCTTACAAGCCTTTCTGAACAGAAAGAGCCCAACAGTCAACCCATTCCCATATTCCCTTTCACTAGTTATGTCAGTGTTTTTGCAGGTTCCCAATACTATGGGCAGACATTAATAACTTTAAAAAATTCAATGTAGCACTCATACCTATAAGCAAAATTGAGCACCACCTACATAAAGCTGAATGAAACAATTCACATGCTTGGGAAAAAAATGTTATTTCCACCCAACAATGAAGAGGCTGAGGCAGAAAGGTCGCAGCAAATTCAAGGACAGCCTGAACTACACAGTGAAACCCAGTCTCTAACAAAAAGCTATTTCCGGAGTTCACCCTATATCTACTGAATCAGTATCTTTTTTAAAGCTTTATTTGCCAGGTGTGGTGGCGCATGCCTGTAATCCCAGCACTCAGGAGGCTGAGGCAGGAGGATCCATGCGAGTTCGAGACCAGCCTGGGCTACAAAAGTGAGCTCAAGGCCAGCCTGAGCTGCATAGTGAGACCCTGTCTCAAAGAGACAAAAAATAAATAAATAAATAAATAAATAAATAAATAAATAAATAAAGCTTTATTTATTTATTATTTATTTTTGATATGGCCAGCTCAGCCTGCCCTGGGGATGGAGCTGGGACAGGATGTGGTAGTCCCGGGGATCGAATCGCAGTTCCTAAGGTTGCCTAAGCACGTGCTTTAGCGAATAGCTGAGCTATCTTGCTGGCCCTGAATCAGTATCTTTCGATAGGGCATAAAAATAGGTATATGTACAACTAGGAGATCCTAAGGCTAGGAAAGCATAGCCTTTGGAGAAAAACTTATTCCTAGTGGTAGGTAAGACGCTCTCTGACCGTTATCAACACACCTGAGGTTGGAAGAGCTCACAGCTGCAGGAAAATCTGAACCCAGTCCAAGACAAGGAAGGTATGGGGCAATGGGGAGGCGCCATGCTCTGCTTCCGGGAGGCCAGGACAGCCAAACACCCGAGGGACAACGTCCTCACGAAGCCAATCTGATTACCTCCTGCCCCCATATACTGCTGGTTAGGCCTTTCACGGACCCAGGCGTCCAAGCAGCTCTGCCTCCTTCATTGGCTACCCGGCCTCCGCGTCGGCACTCTGTCCCCGGCACGCTGAGACCTCCGGCAAGAGAAAGGTTCTTTTAGTTTGGGTCTCGGGCAGTGACTATTCGCGACACACTGGCTCACCTGGCTCACCTCCCGGAAGTGCGGCGATGGCCCTGCTTGGCCTGAGACCACAGAGATGCACGCACCAGACAGAGTGTCTCATAGGGAATCCTGTTGCCATCTGGCGGCGCCTGGATGTAAGTCCTCAAGGAATGTAGAGCAAGCCAGGTTTTTTTTTTTTTTTTT
>PVJA010049765.1:0-13593 GCA_004027025.1 Myocastor coypus
AAATGCCTTAGCCCTTCAAAAAATTGGACCCCTTTCTAGAAAACAAATTTACTTTTTCCTCAGTATTTTGGACTCTCCTCAACTGTCCCTTCTCATCTTTGCTCTTGTGTCCTCTGGCCTCAGGACAAGCAGGGACTTGAGGAAGCATGTGGGAGAGGAAGGAAGCCTGTGCGTCTGTCTCCTGTGAGGAATGTGATTAGCAGCAAGAAGGAAGGCAGCATCTGCTCTGTACGCAGGCTGGCATGGCTCCCGGACAATTTGCTGTGGGGACAGACCCGGCTAAAGTGCTGCTGGTGCTGCCCCAGGCCCTGCAGAGTGGGGAGCTGTGCACCCCAGGGAGGGGACTGAGGAGGCAGCAGCAGGAAGGGACATGCTGTGTGGCGCCAAGGAGCACTGGCAGCCTGCTGCCTCTGCAGCCCCTCGCCCAGTCCCTGCTGTGAGATATCTGCAGGGAGGGCTGAGGACACAGCAAGGAGCAGCTGGCTCCGTGGCCACCAGAGAGCCAGGGGGGCACAAGGCAGGGGAAGGTGCATTGGGTAAGGAGATGGCACCCAGGTGGGGCAAAGGCACAGCACAGAGCAGCCGGGAAGGTCCAGTCTGCAGCCTTGTTCAGCCTTGTTCTCCAGTACCTGAAAAGGAGTTTCCTCACGGCTGGCCTGGCCAATGGATCTGGGAATGATGTGGGAGTCTGTGTTAAGCCACACTCCCTGGGATGCCTCCACATTGCCCAGTTGCCCCCTTCATTTTTGCCTGTGTGGAGCTTTCTACAAGCACTGTCCTCAGAGTCCTTCCAATTGCCTGGGTTCTGCCTGAACTACAGGTGCTGGTGGGCAAGCTAGCCAAGAAGAGGCTGAGAACAATGCTTCCGGGCACTGCTGCCAGCTGCCCAGCTCAGCCAGCCTGGAATTTGGGTTAGGGACACTGACTTCTAAATGGCATTCCTCTCCAGTGCAATCTTGCAGAGATCCATGGTTGTGAATTACTCAAGGTCACTGGCTGACTTCACCCACAGCGTCTTCCAGATAGCTCTTGCAAGGGATCTTTGGTGTGGCTGGATATTCCGAGAAAAGGGAGGGGTCGAGTTTGCCTCCCTGCTGCCCACAATGCCAGTCCCAGACAGGCAGCCCTGAGGCTACTGGGAAGCTGGGTCCGGAGTGGTAGGGATGCTTTGTTTTCTTGGTTCTTTCTTCCCACAGAAATAGCCTTTCCCTTTCTGTCTCTGTAGCTTTCTGTCTGACTCTGTCTCTGTCTGTCTGTCTGTCTGTCTGTCTGTCTGTCTGTCTGTCTGTCTGTCTGTCTATCCAAGTTGTGTTTCTCTGCTAAAACCCCATTTCCCAAAACTATTCAAAACATAGAAATGAGTAAAGAATACCACTGACTAGGAATAAGCACAGTTAATGCAGTACGTATTCCTTTTTTTGTGCTGATATTTTTAAGATCCCAATACATATGTATTTTTCTAACTCAAGCTTCCATTCTGTATCACATCACAAACATCATCCTTTCATGTTTATGAATTAAATTCATATTATCATTTTTGATGGTTGTTTAATGACTGAGGGTAGAAATAGGCTGCAGCTTATATTTAATCAACTGCCTATTTTTGGACATTTTTCCATCACTAGGTTATTGCTATTGCTGATGCATACCAAAAAACTTTACATAAATATCACTAAATTTGTTCAGAGCCTTCCCTTAAAAAGAATTCTTCCCAACGGAAGTGCTAAATCAAATCCTGTCATTTTTTTTTTAAAGGCTTTCATGCATCCGGTCAAAATTTTCCAGCATAAGGTCTCTAGCAGGGTCCAACTTTCCAGTAGCAAAGGGTACTGCCTGCTCTCCTCCGTGCCCACCGCTCAGCTGTGGGAGCTGTTTGCATCCCTGCAGTCCGACGGCGGTGAACGACGCGTCCCATCGCAGGTTTTGCTGGATGCTCTGGTTTCTCTCTTCCTTTCTGGCCACTTTGGTTTCTCGCAGCCCCTTCCCACTTTCATCCCCCTCATCTAGTAAATACTAATGGAGCACGCCCTGTGCCCGTGTACAGGTGTGGCGTTAAACACCCCTGCTGAGGCTGGAGAGGCCTCTCTTTGGGGTGCTCTGGGGACTAAACGTGTGGCCTTGGGGAGCTGGAGAGAGCTTGATAGAGGAAGTGAGCTTTGTACTGCTCGGTGGATAGGAAGATGTTACTTGGCACAGAGGAAAGAGTATGAACAGAGTCTCTAAAGCGTGTGCTCCACGGGCAGGTGCTAGGGCCCTACCCGGAGCGGGGGGGGGGGGGGGGGGGGGGGGGGGGGGGGATCCCAGACGCACACAGGCTCTGCACAGCATGCTTTCACGCAGACTCTAGACTTTCTTTCAGAGCGGTGGTTCCTTGATAAAGGCAGGGGTTTGAGAGAAGAATGGTAATCAGGTTCACATCCATGCATTCATGTCGGCAGTGGTGTGGAGGTGGAAGAGGAAGAGGAAGAGGAGTAAAGTAGGAAGAGGAAGCTGGAGCTAGAGAGGCCAACGGAAAGGTCATTGTTCTTGGCTGTGGGAGGAAACCAAGGAAGAGGCCAGAGGCTGTGGGGACTGGGGCAGAGACATATGTGGGATATTGGTTACAGGTCGTTGAAGTTGAGAGATGTTCAAGAAGAACTTGGAGGACAAGAGAAGGTGTGCAGGGGGGCAAAGAGAAGAAAAGAAGGATTCAGGCTTGGACAGGACACCTTTAGGTACCCACTGGACTTGAGATCAACACATGCAAAATGAAACCATGTGGACTTGGGAATCAGTCACTGTCCCTCAGACTCCACCAGAAGCCCTTTTTCTGGAATCCTCCACCTCCTCCTGACCTACTGTATTCTCCACCACCTCTTGGCACTTGGCCCCTGTCATTGAGCCTCTGCCTTCTCCAGAAAGCACTCAGTTATGAAAAACAATGACTTAACAGGGCTGGCGAGATAGTGCAGCAGACTAAATGTCTGCTTAGGCAAGCACAGGGAATAGGGGTCCATCCCCAGAATCTCATGCTGCAATGCCCCACCTTCTGGCATGCTGAGCCAGTGACCGAATCTTGGCATGGTGGCACACACCTATAATCTCAGTGCTGGAGAGGCTGAAAACAGGAGGATCACTACAAGTCTGAGCTACATAATGAGACCCTGTAACAAATACATAAAAAAATACAAATGAAAAAAGAGTGACAACATAGCCAGTCTGTGAAAATTTTAAAAAATAACTAAGCCATCATATGATATAAGTGATCATCATTTTCAAAAAGGATCTTTGTTAACACAAAGAAATGGCTCATGAATGTCATGCATCCAACCCTGCCTCTGGGAGGGGCCTCTGTTTTCTTGCTGGAGGGGTAGCAACCCCTAGGTACAACCCCTAACTTGTACCTGAGTTTAAGACAGAGCTCCTTACCAAGATAGGCTGCCAGGGTTAAGCTGGGGGACCTGAAAAAGCACTAGAGCTGTGACAACAGGTGTCACTGGCCAGCTGGCTTCTTAGCTAGGACTGCACAGCTCAATTCAGAAGACTGGCTGCTGCTGTATCAATTCACATAGAAACCTTACTAAACGAATTTGGGCCAGTGTGGGCTATTTGCTTCAACATCTTAAATCTTTATCTAGAGAGAGTGGATACTTCCCTTGTCAGCAGTTGGCATTGAAGTTCATTTTCAAGTGAGAAAAACTGTACTCTAACCTGCCCTAAAGAAGCTCACTTCATTTTTCTCTTGTCTGCTTTCTCAGACCCCTGCTATCTGAGGGGTCATGTCAGAGGAGCCTACTGCTACCTGGTAGCCCAGCGCTCACAGGTGTGGAGACTCCCACAGGAATGGTCACTTGCATATCCTGCTTCAAAGCAAGGATGTTCTGCTCTGGGGCCCATCAGGAGTTCATCTACGACGGAGATGCCATGCTTACCCAAATGACCAATGGGCAAAAGAGACCCCAATTATTTCAGCAAGAAGGACTTTACTGGAAAGGAAGTAATGTAATTAAAAACAATATTTTGTTTCCTGATAAGTAGTAAGTTAGTAGGCTGCATGACCTTCCAATTTATGAATATGAGTATAATTAGCTACAAGTCAACCATTCTTTCCTTCTTCTTTTTTTTAATGTATCTGGTTGTTACAGGGTCTTGCTACACAGCTTGGACTCCTAGTTATCCTCCTGTCTCAGCCTTTCCAGTACTGGGATTATAGATGTGCACTACCATGCCCAGATTTGGTGGCTGGAACAGCATGTGGTACCAGGGATTGAACCCAAGTCCTTGCGCTTGCCAGGCAGGCACTTAGATCACAGAGCTATCTTATCATCCCCAGCTCAACCAAAAAATGAAGCTTTCTTAAATAAAGCAGGAATCTAAGGTCCAGAAAGAGGGCAAAAAAAACACACGCCAATCCTAAGTACTCGGTGAGTAAATGGTTTCTATCAACTGAAATTACTCAAAATAAGTTGCAAGTGATATTCTAGAAGTATTTCCTTCTATAAATATCCGAAAGACATTTGTTGAAAGTGGCATAAACACATCTCACCCCAGTGGGGTAGTAAGGCAGAAGGAAATAGCAGTCAGACATTCTCTGTTTCCGTCTCAATGTTCTTATTCATTGTGTAGTATGATTCTAAGCTCAAACTGTTGGAATCTGTGGACAGAGGAAATGATATTGGCTAGGATGAAGGGAAAAGGAAGCTGTCTAAGGTACCTGCTTCCTTAGTGCAACACCATTCTGATTTGCTGACACGTTTCCTTACTGCCTTTGCTGTGGCTTAGGTATAGTCTTCCTTCCCCCAAGTTCGTGCACTGGGAACTTGGTCTGTAGTGTGCTAATGTGGTAGGTGGTAGGACTCTTAGGAGGAGAGGCCTAGCAGCGGGTCCTAAGGTCATTGGAGATGCATTCCAGGAAGGTACCATGCGAGCCTGCTCTCTCCATAACTTCCTGTTTTATGATGTCACCCTTTCCCATCTATGCACTCTTGCCATGAGCTACTCTATCATCAATACCCATGCCATGCTCTCGAACCTCTGATATATTATAAGCCATGTAAACTTCATTTCTTTATAAAGTTAGCCTGCCTCTAGTATTTCCTTCTAGTAACAAAGAGAAGACCAACACAATATTCCCTAAAGTATCAAACATCAAAGTTGCTTCCTAATTTAGGCCAATGCACTTCAAATTATGGGCCCTGTAATAGGAATTACAGTAGCAACAGCTCCTTTACTGCTCACTAAGTGAGCTCCCAGCTTGGGCTGCTGACACGTATGATTCACACACATCTAGGTGTATGTGACATCTTTTATGCCTTCCAGATTTCTTTAACCTCATAAATCTTCCTCTATGAACTGAAGACACATTCATGACCCAGGTCCTTCTGTGTCCCAACAAATGCTAATTAACCTGAATAGAGTGGTAGAGATCTTATATTTTTATAAAAACTTTTTATGTGCACACACTATGACAGTAATTCCAGCTGAATTTACCTCTTTAGCATTTCCCCATTGTTGCCAGCTGCATACCTGCCAAGCTCCTTTCAAGTGCAGTTCATCAGCACTTGGGGTGGGGGTTAAAGGATCAGCTGTGACTGTGCACAGTTCCATTCTCTCTCTGCAAAGATGGCCCTCTTGTGCATCATGAATCCTGATGTGCCGCCAGCAGAACCTGGTTGGCTGCTCTCTGCTGTGGGCTGTGTGTCCTCTCGCACCTGATGAGGTCTTCCATGACCCGGCACACTCTCTGTCCAGGGTTCAAGGCCCCACAGCTGTTATTTGCACAGCACACAGGATATTTTCAACTTGCCAAGCTCAGTTCAGATATAGATTTAAGAAAGATAAGGCAGAAAAAAAAAAAAAAAAAAAAAGCTTCCTGATGAAACCAAGTCATCAGAGAGAACTCTGGAGAACAATTTTACACAGAGAACCAAAATGACCAAATGTCTGAGAAGAACATACACAGAACTGGGACAGTAATCCAACTTCTTGCTCCAACCCACACCTTCTCTTCTCTACTTTGAATGTCTCACCCGCCTATTACGGTGCTCAGAGCCAGACTGTTTGGGCTCAGGCCCTGGTTCCTCCCTCATCCTTTCTGTGTGATCTTAGGCTGGTAGCTAGTTTCTTTGTGCCTCATCCTCAAAACACACTGCTTTGGAGATTAAAGCACTGAGGCTGAAGCTTTTTGCACACTGTCTGACATGCAAGAGATGCTCAGTATATGTTAGCCAAGTTTTGAAAACTAGGAACATTTAACCACAGAGCCAAGCCTTTTAATATAAAATATGGAAAGGAAATTGGGCACTTAGACTGCAATTCCTCTTTCTCTCGTTTCTCCTGTATGTTAATAAGAAGCCAGGTGTTCATATTTCATGTTAGAGAAACATGATGGTGACAGCTACCATTGGTAAGTAGGTACCTCTGTGGGGGACTGGGGAGCAAGCTCCTTTGGGAACAGAAAGGATTGTTGCAAAACACCACGTGTTCATCGAGCGCCATCCCCTGCCAGAGATAGTGTCAGGTCTCCCCAGCTGGGAACTACTGGGGATAGAAGCTTCAGTGGAACTCAACATCATATCCCTTTCCAGAAGCTCATCCCCTCCATCCAATTCTTTGTCCCCTGTTAGACTGTGACAAGAACAAGCATGCATGAGTAGTCTCAAATGTAATATAAAGGCAACTGTGGGACAGAATCCCAATACTTGCCTGTGGGATTCTAGGCATACTGGAAAGCAGCAGGACCAGTGTCAGAAGGCGCTTTACATGTAAATACCTTGCATATTGCTTAACATACAAATAAGAAGTGGATTGGTAGGTTCTAAACTAATCATTCCCCACCTAGGTAGCACTACCTGCCTCCCATGCCCTTGTGTAATATTTTCCCAAATGATACCAAGCTTGGGCCTGTGACTTAGTTTAGAAAATGAGATCAACAGAAGGGGTGACAGTAGAGATTTAATAATAAGTGTTGGCTCACTTAGGCTGGGATCCACATGCCACTATATGAGAGAGTTCAGCCCTTGTTATTGATGAAAAAATCCACTAAGCAGCCCAGGGAATATCAGCAGGGATTAAACTAGCCCATCAGCACGCAGGTCCCAACAAATCATAAGCTGTATTTGAAGCTAAGTTTTGGAGCTGTTTGTTTAGTGGCCCACTAAAACAAAAATTTGGCAAGTAAGGTGCTGCCTTACTTAAATTAAAGGCATGGGACATTGGGGCAATGGGACCAGATACTGAGTGTGCTGGAAGGGCAGGGAGGAAATCATTTTGGAGGCTGGGAACAAGGCAATTCATGTTGGTGAAACAGCCAGCAGGTCACCTGCAGGAATCTACACAACTTGGTGAAGTCTGCAAAACAAATCTGTGGAGCTGGTTAAAGAAATTTCCAGACTGGATGCTAAAAGCAAGGCAGGGTGTAAGTTACAAAAGGAATAACTTAGTTTATCCCTTAGAATATGAAAATGAGGAAGGGTTAGAACTACCTGGGTTGGAAAGTAAAACTATTCTTCATATCGATTCTTTCCAGATCAGAGAAGATTCTCAAAGAAATAATCTTAGGGTTAAGTTTAATTAAGGACTTTAGGAAGTGCTGAGTAGATCCTAAAGTTTCTAAAATTGATAGTAGCATAGTTCCTAAGTATCTCTGAATAACCCAGGGCTGGGCTGCTCAATATGGTACTCATTGTCGAGAAGAGGCTACCACACAGGTGACATGGGGGAGTGTGAATGGAGCTGTATTTTAAGTATAAAATACACAATAGATTTTAGACCCTTAATATTGTAATGTGGAAACAGTTTTATTAATAATTATTATGCTGATTAAAAGCCACAATGATATTTTAAATATACTGGGCTAAATAAAATATATTATCAAACTTTTGCCTATTACTTTTTACTGTGTTAAAAAATGTGGGCACAGGAGGCAGACTGCCTTCTCTTTTTGTTCCATTTTTGTTTTTATTTTTATTTTTTATTATTAGATGATGTGGTCTATGAAAAAAATATTAGTTTTTTTTCTTTTTTTTTTTTTTTTTAACATAGTTGGGATGGGGGTGTGTCTTAGTGGTAGAGCACTTACTCGCCATGCTGACCTTTGTTTAGTCCCCAGAATGGCTACAAAAAAAAAAAGTGCTAGAAGAATTTTAAAAAATATGGATGTAGTTCACATTTGTGGCTTGCACTCTATTTCTGTTGGACAACTCTAGATGGAGAAAGATCTGCCTCAGGATTGTAAGTAAAAATTGTGTCTAAGGGAAGATACAGTAAGAATCTGTAGAAAGCCCACAAAGCTTTTGAAGAATTTTTTAAAAATCAGATTGGAGGAAGTTTAAAATAATAGATTTCTGAGATCTCAATTTCTATAGCCAGTGGGCAGGCTAAGAAAGCTACTTAGATGAAAATACAGGCCATATATTGTCCAAAGAAAAGACCTCTCAGAAGGCAGAAGCAAGAGCTTAGATGGTTGAGTCAGCAACAGAGAGACCTTGGAGTGGGGCATTGCAAGCTAAAGACCAGCCTGAGCAACCTGGTGACTTACAGAAATCTTGTTTCAAATAAAAATTAAAAAAAAGCAAAGGCCCTGTATTCGATCTGCAGACACACACACACACAGACCATAAAAGAAAATAAGTAAGCAAAGCCAGACCAGGATCCAGTTGAGGAATCTACCTCCTTGAGTAGAGGAACCTGACAATATATATTTGCATAGATTTCAAAATTACTATTGAGCAATGACTTCTGTTGCTCTATTGCTCCTGCTTTGAATGGGGACATCTTATCAGGGCTCTCTTGTCCCCATTTCACTGTATGTTAAGTATGTGTTAAGTAACTTGTCATCAGAATTTAGAGGAAAGCAGCAGGCCAAGACTTGCTGGTTGGAAAGCAGATTTCATTTCTGGGTGGAAAAGAGTGATGCATGAGAAGCCTTATGTGTGTCTGGCTCAGATTCTGATCATAATTAGCATGGACTTTGAGTGTGATGTGTCATTAGAAGTGACTTAGAGGTTTAAGAAGGATGGGATATTCTGTACTTGGAAGGAATGTAAGTAATTGTTGCCAAAGGGTGGACTTATTAGATTTAAATTGAGGACAAATTATTTGTAAATAATCTCAGTAACAAGTAGAGTTTATCTCTCTTGAATGTAAGATGATCTTTTTTACTTGTTTTGCCCAGTACCATGTGGCAGAGGTGATGTTATACAACTTCTAATCTCAGACTTCAAGATCTACATTATTGGTAGAAATGTATCCTAGTATAACCATTAAAAGAACCAGTATGAAGATTACTAAAAAAATCTGACATTAGCCAGGCATGGTGGTGTATGCCTGTAATCCCAATACTCAAGAGGCTAAGGCAGGAGGATTTCAGGGAGTTCAAGGCTAGCCTGGCCTACATAGTGAGACACTGTCTCAAAAAATAAAAACAAAGCAAAAAATAAATAACAGTAAAAATCCCACAAAACCTGACACTAGATGTTCCATTCAACCCATCTAGTCTTCTTCTAGCTATGTATCTTCCCAAATTAAAGTCATCATGTTACAGGCATATTACACACATGCCTCTGTTTAAAGTGGCACAACACCAAATAGTTAAAGCTTGGCAGGAGCCTATATGTCCAGCAACAGAAGAACTGATACAGAAAACACGATACAGTACACAAAGCAACACTACTCCTCAATATAGAAGAATAAACTTCAGTCATTTGTGCAAAATGGATGCAGCTTGAGACCATAATGTTAAGTGAAGTCAATCAGATGCACAGCTAAAATATCGCACGGTTTCTCTTATATGAGAACCTCAAAGATTAAATAAATAAATAAAAGGTATATAATAGGAAATAGGGTGAGAGATCTTTTGCAAATGGGAAGGGACAAAGAGACAAAGAGAAAGAAGAGGGAACAGTGGAGGATGGGATGAAAGAAACCTGAGATACGTTATATCCACACCCCAACTCCCCATGAGAATGGTGACGGTGACATTCTGCAAACATGCACTAATAAAAAGATTAAAAAATGGGGGAAAATCCATAAAAGAAAGCTCATAGCTTCTACTCTTTTCCTCTTAACAAAGCCCAGGATGAAGGCCGTATAGAGAGATAATTCCAGGCATGTCCACTGTTCCTGCCATTCCTATAGAAACCTGGGACTTGGGATTGCCAAGTGCTTAGGTGGACAGCTGGCTGCAGCCACAGGAGTGAGCCTGGGAAGAACCAGCATGAGAACTGTGACTTAACCTAAAGAACTGTGAGAAACAATAACTGTGTGGGGCAGCTCTGGGTTGGGCTGGGTTGTTGTTCAGCACCAGCAAATGATCCTTTCTGTGCACGTACACAGTCCAACAGGGCAAGTGGGGTTTCGGTTGGAGGGGTGCATGGGTTCTGCTCCAGGAAGTCACTGCCACTGTCGCCACCATGGCCACCACCACTGTCAATGTGAGCCTTTCCATGCATTGCTCACAACATGGCAGCTGGCTTCCTCTAGGACGAAGGACCCAAGAGTGGGACAGAGTGACCAAGACAGAAGCTGCAGCATTTTTTATAACTCAGCATCAGTAGTGACACATTATTGCTATATTCGGTCATTTACACAGAACACTCTGGGAGTATGTGGAAGGGGACACTTTAGGGCACTAATATCAGCTAACACAACCAATAAATAAATAGATAGATTTCATGTCCTAGTCTTCACTTAAAAAATTGAATTTTTATAGTCACCATCACTCCTCTAGTCAATCTGTTTATTATGGATTCTACACCTCTTTCTCTGTCTCTCAGCTGATCCCATACCTTTCTGCCACTTTCTCTACCCCATTGTACATGGAACATGGCAATTCAGGTCTTCATTACTCTTCCTGGAGGAATTACTGCTGGAGGTTGACTCTGGCCATCCTTAGAAAGGTGCAAAGAAAAATAATTCCTCAAAATTGTTGTAAAGGAGAACTAAAAATCATTTCAGTTCAATAAAAACTCGGCTGTCTCAGGACTACAAAGAACTAACTACTTATACTTGTTGCTGGTCTCTGAAAAAAATACCAGACAATTTGTCATTAGAGACATACAGTGTGCCATACTGCTTAACTTAGGTTTTTTGGTTTGTTTGTTTGTTTGTTTGTTTGTTTATTTTTCCTCTTTGGAGACCCTATCCACCTTCTATGGTTTAAGTATTTGAATTCTCCCAAGATGAGCATCTCCAGGTGATTGCTGGGAGAGCTCAGAAAGAAAAGAGAAGAGCTACGGAGGAAACCTCTACATTCTTAGAGGATGCGTAATTGATCAGACAAAGAATGTTGGTAGAAGAGGGATTCTCAAAGCTACTCTGGTAAGGTCCAGAAGGAATTAGGAGCACATTATTAGACAGTGGAGCAAATATAATCCTTACAACAATGCAGCAAAGAACTTGGCTGATTGAGTTCATGTTCCAGTGTCTTGTGGAAGGCAAAATCTGTGAGTGATGAAACTGATTATTTGGTTGAGGAAATTTCTAGGCAGACAGCTCTAGGTGGAATCTGCTTCTCTTAGCTGCCCATACTGAAATAACAGAATGAAGAAATGATCTTAATACTGATTGTCAAATGCATGGGAAGCAGGACTTAAAGATTTCAAAAATTGTCAGCCTGTCCATGCATGAAGATTTTTTTGGAGAGGACACGAAAGATTTGGCCAAAGAACAGAAGGAGATGGAAGTCATTTACAAAACAGAAATCAGGAGTGATAGTCTGCGGCAGGGGAAGATGGTCATAAAGACAGTTCAAAAACACATCAGGGCTAGGGTTGGCCAGATAGCTCAGTAGACTGAAATACCTGCTTAGGCAGAGTTCAGTGGCCGGGGTTCAATACCCAGCATGCTGTGCTGCCCTCCCCCTCAGCCCAGGGCACACTGAGACCATGATTAAGGCTGGACCTGGTGGTGCACACCTCTAATCCCAGCACTTGGGAGGCTGAACATGGAGAATCACTGTGAGTTCGATCTATGTAGTGAGGCCCTGTAGATCCTGTACTAAATACACTAAAAAAAAAGAAAGAAAAAAAATCAGGGCGAAAACACAGCAGGACAAAGGAAAGCATGTTGCTGCCGTTGCAGGAATGTAAAGTGATGTAAAGATTTTACTGTTGATTGGAATCCAGATGAATAAACTTTTTTCACAGGAACACCATTTTCCCAGGAAGTCAGCTGCCTTTATACTGAGTGGGAATCTCTCATGGCCCCAGCAGGGGTTGCTTTCCATCAGTGCCTTCTGAGTCTCTGTTTCCTCACCCACCAAATCAGTGTCGTGAAGCCATGTCCCAAGACAGTGAGGATTACACGAGCTGAAGTATCCAAGGAACCTCCATACCCTGGGCAGGGAGGCTATAATCAAGGCATCATGGGTGAAGAAGCATGGAATAAAGAAAGAACTCTGAGCTTTGCGTGCTCGCATCCTACCTCTCCCACCATTAGTATTTCATTTTTTATGACTCTCCGTTCTCCCACTGTAAAACAGGTCTTTCTACTTTGCCAGGTTTTGTCAGCATGACGGGTCACCTCACATGGAAGAAGGCTGGTAGACTACCAGGTACACAGGATGTGTCCAATTAATACTCTTTTCCAATCTGGTTGTTTCAAACCTCCAATTCTTCCATTCTTTTTTTTTTTTTTTTTTTTAAATATCACATGAGGGAGTCTCTTGGAAATAAGAAAGCTAAGACTAAATATTGGGCTGTGGAGATAGCTCAGTGGTTTAAGCACCTGCCTGGCAAGTGCAAGGACCCAAGTTCAATGACTGGTACTGCATGCCATGCTGAGCGTGGTGACACATGCCTGTAATCTTAGCTCTGAGGAGTCTGAGACAAGAATATCAATGAGTCTAAGCTGAGTAGCAAGACACTGCATCAAATATATTTAAAATATTTAAAAAATTTATAATAAAAGGCTAAATATTAAATGAGGTTATGCTTTCCCAATTCATTTCTAGGTCACAAAAGAAAATTAAGTCAGTCACGAGTTAGCCAGAAGGCTAGCTGATGGTCTTGGGATTGAGGCTGAGCCTCGCCTACTCCTGGAATCACTATTCTATATTACAGATGACTCATCTACAGACTGAAAACTGGAGGGGGCTCAACATGTGGCAGTGCCCCTCAGAAATGAGTGAGGACATGTAACGGAGAATTTTAGAGCCCAACTTAATAGCCTGGAGCCTTCTCTAACTGCCCCAACAGGAGCAGAGACCACTCCTGACAGAGACCCCTTGCTTGGCTCGAAGCAGGTTCTAAATCATATATTCTAAAACTATCAAGGAAAAGGGGAAAAGAGCAGGTATGGATTTTCCTTGGCTCCTTTTAAGTTTGTAGTCGGTTGCCAAAAATACTACCCTGGAAGTAAACATGCGCTTCTGTATGATTCGAGTCAGCCCCATATAGCAAGGAAATAACAGCATGCAGGCCCTTGTTTATAGACAAAGTCCGAGACAAATGCCAGCTGCCATCTCTCCAAGGCAAGCAGGATGGGCCACTTGCAGAAGGAAGACACAGGTTACAGCTCAAGCCTTTGGTCTTCCCGGTAGCCTCCAGCAGAGCTTTCCAGAGGCTTCAGAAGGAGGAGGAAGAAGAGGAGGAGGAGGAGGAGGAGGAGGAGGAG
>PVJA010049766.1:0-13604 GCA_004027025.1 Myocastor coypus
TTTTTTTTTTTTTTTTTTTTTTTTTTTTTTTTTTTTTTTTTTTTTTTTTTTTTTTTTTTTTTTTTTTTTTTTTTTTTTTTTTTTTTTTTTTTTTTTTTTTTTTTTTTTTTTTTTTTTTTTTTTTTTGGTTTGTTCTGTTTGAAACAGGCTTCATTATACAGTTCAGGCTGGCCTTGAGCTCATTTTTGTAACCCAGGTTGATCTCAAACTCACATCAATCCTCCTGTCTCAGCCTCTCCTAAAGGGCTAGTATTACAGGTGTGCACCACCACACCTGCCTTATTATCCCTATTTCTTATGCTTGGGGAAACTGAAGCACAGAAACTTCACATAACATACAAAAAATTGCAGAGCCTGTTCAAATTGGAAATGCCTAAATTTGAACATTAAAGTTCAAATTTTCAGAGGCCAGGTGCGGTGGCGCACACACCTGATTCCAGCATTTGGGAGGCTGAGGCAGGAATATCACCGAGAGTTCCAGGACAGCTTAGGTTCTGCTGTGAGTTCAATTCCACCCTGAAGTACATAGTGAGACCTTGTTTCAAAAAAGAAAATTTGTTTCCCAGAATGTTGAAGAAACCATTATCTGCAGCTTAGGAAAATTACCACTCACTTAAAAAAATAAATAAAGCCCACTCTCGGGGGGACTGAGGGGAGATTGTAACTTTAGCCTAGCCTTGACAATTTACAAATGTAAAAAGGTGGGGAATGTTGTAAGGATATGGTTCGATATGAAGTTCCTGGGATTCAATTCACTGTTGAGGGAGGAGAGATTTTCAGTAACTGCTTGCTCTTAGAAAAGATGATTCCAATGCCGGGCGTGGTGGCGCACGCCTGTAATCCCAGCACTCGGGAGGCTGAGGTAGGAGGATCAATGAGAGTTCGAGACCAGCCTGGGCTACAAAAGTGAGCTCAGGGCCATCCTGAACTGCATAGCGAGACCCTGTCTCAAAAAGAAAAAAAAAGAAAAGAAAAGATGATTCCAAAGTACACACTTCTAGTACTCCAGAAGATGACTTCGCCTGAACGCCCACTCTGTGCAAGAACTAACGCGTTGCCCTTAAGAAGAATGGCAGCTATCTGGGCTTCTTGCCATTTTTAAAGATGGCAGTCTCGGTTCGTAAGGCCTCTGGCCCAGAGTGTCTTCCGGGCTCGGCAGTGGGCGGGGTCCATTGAGTAGTCTTGCGTGCCCGCGCCTGCGACGGAGGTGCGCTTCAGGGCGCAGGCGCGGGGAGGGGTTGGGGGAGGAGAGAAAGCGGCGAGTAAGATGGAAGATGAGGAGGTCGCTGAGAGCTGGGAGGAGGCGGCAGACAGCGGGGTAAGGAGGAGCCGCCGCCCCGGGGCAGGGCCGGGCGGGACCTGGCGTGAGAGAAGCCTCCGGGGAGCGGGTCTGGGGACAGTTCTCCCCTAAGAAGGACCTTACTTACCGGGTCGGGAGTAGAGGAGAGGCCCCCCAGTCCCTGAGCGCCGTGAAGGCCTCTTAAAGGGACCGCGTTCCATTTATCTCTCCACCTTCGCCGGGTGCGCCTCCCTCCGCCCCCCGGTGTGTGCGTCACCCGGGGCTCCCCACCAGCACTAGAGCCTCTGTCCCTTTCCCTGCACTCACCCGCTGTTCCCGGCCCACTTGGACCTTTCTTTTCTAGTAGAGCTCCCCCATCCGAGGCACCATTTTAAAGTTCATGTGCTCCGATCAGGGGGGACTCCCCATGAGGGCGGCGGCGTAGAGCTGGAAGGGGCTGCTGGGGCGGCGCGGGGGCACATCGAGGACTGTCGGGCCATTGCGCTGTCCACCACAGTCGCTCACCGCTTTGCGCCATCCGCCGCGGTGGGCGAACTTGGGGATTTTTTTTTTTTCCCCTCTTTCAGTTTTACTCTGAGAGGCGATGGCAGGCGTGTCTCCCAGGAACCCCTTCAGAGCGACGCGAAGCCCAGTGGGCCGCCCCTCTCCCCAGGGATCCCCTTTTCCGCCCACCTATCTGCGCCCCAGGGAGGGTTTGGTCTCAATGTGTGCTTGTCGGGGGTTGAGGAGGGAGGGGTGCGATTTGTTTAAAAAAAAAAAAAAAGCCGCATTCCTGGGAGGTGGGTAGATGGACCGTTCGACTCGATTTTGGAGTTTTTGTTGGCCTCCCCAAGCTGTAGAAGAGTAATTTATCCCAAGTAGGTACTTCCGATTCTACTAGGTTCGGGTTTAATTTGGTTTTTGCAGTTGGTGTCTTCTCTCGTGACCCTCGAGAAGACGGGGATATCCCCGTTTGGTGCCCCCGGTTCGTGTCTGTGCGGTGCTGGCTCGAGCGACCCCTATCTCGAAGGCTTAGATAGGAAGTAGTCCAGCGGCCCAGGTTAGCGCAGGAGCTGGATCTTTATACCCCAAGCGTCTCTGCAAGGTGCTGTAAAAGGACGGGAAATTGACCCTTGCCACAGTGCGTGTATCTCGGGAGGGAATGTTGAAACTTGGTTTTCAATGTGTTTTTTTTTTTTTTTTTTTTTCCTTTTTTTCTCCATTGGTTCAGCTTTTCTCCCATGGTTGCTTGTTTTTCCCCCTAGTATAATTGAAGAATTGAAGGAACACTTCATTCAGAGGGTATTTGGAGGCGTTGTTAGGTGCCTTACCCAGCTTTCTGGAGTTTTGGCTTGAGTCAAGAAGGTTTTGTAGAGAGTAACAGGTGTCGATCGGTATTCATTCGTTCTCCAGAATTTTTGAGTATCTGCTATGTGCCTGGCAGTGTGCTTCACAGTGACTTCGTGTCAAGGAATGCAGAATTTCCAGTAGAGGCTTTTAGTGCTTGCCACTAATAAGGAATCACCCAGACACCCCTCATGCCACCTTCCGCAAAAAGCCTGGCTTGCAATTGGAATGCGACTCAACCCATAAATTTCTTAGACACCTAGATGTTTTGTTTGTTTGTTTGTTTCCTCGCCTATGTGAAGGATGGGTCAGTCTTTTTTTTTTCCCTGTACTGGAGGACCAAACTCAGGATCCTGCACTTGCCAGACAGGCACTTAGGCCTCTGAACTAGCCCCCTGGCCCTCCTCATCTATTTGAAAGTCACAAAAAAAAAAAAAAAAAAAGTCACAACTTTTTCACTTTTTTTTTTAAATAATTTTTTTATTTTATTTATTATTTTCTTGTTTCAGAGCCGTTTGTTTATTCACTCATTTTTATGGCCGGCTCAGCCTGCCCCAAGGGCAGGGCTGGCGCAGCATGTGGTGCCGGGGATTGAACCGCGGTCCCTGAAGCTGCCCAAGCTTCCCCAAGCAGGGGCTTTAGACCACTGAGCCATCCCGCTGGGCCCAACTTTTTCACTTTAAAGAAATAGAAAAGAAAGAAAGAAACAAAGAAAAGGGAATTACTTTTGATTTTTTATAATGTGTAAATTGCTTAAAGATGAGCTTACTCAGCCCCTCCTTTTACAGCTGAATAAGCTGAGAAGCATAGAATGTAATTTAGGCCTGTCAGATGTTTGTCTAGTATTCTTTCTGCTACCTATTTATTTATTTATTTATTTTAGTGGGACCAGGGTTCAAATTCATGACCTTGCATTCGCCAGGCAGGCCCTTGTGCCATGGAGCTATCTCCCCAACCCCCAGCTACCCTTTTCTTTAGGAAAACCCTTTTAAGGTCCCATGTAAGGGCCAGCCAAATAGCTCCGTGAACTAAAGTGCCTTCTTAGAGCACAGCGGCTGGGGTTCCATTCCTGGTGTGCCATGTCGGCCCCACTCCCCAGGTACCCTGAGAGGGTGGTTGAGACCCATCATGTGGCGCACACTGGTAATCCCAGTGCTTAGGAGGCTAAAAACAGGAGGATCACTACAGTCTGATGTGTGTAGTGAGACCCTGTGCTACATACATTAAAAAAAAAAAAAAATCCCATATAAGAGGTAGAGCCCAAATCTTGGCATGTTGATACCATGAGAGTATTGCCCAGTTTTGTTTTTTTTTTTTTTCTTTTTTTTTTTTTTTTTTTTTTTTTTTTTTTTTTTTTTTTTTTTTTTTTTTTTTTTTTTTTGGTACACGGTCTACAGGGTCTCACTACACAGATCAGACTGTAGTGATTTTCCTGTTTTTAGCCTCCCAAGCGCTGGGATTACAATTGTGTGCCACCACACCAAGTCTCAATTGCCGTCTCAGCTGCTGTGCCTACTTAGCTTTAATCCACTGAGCTATCTGGCTGGCCTATTGTCTTCTTGAAACAGGGTCTCACACGAAAAGTTTAGGCTGGCCTTGAGCTCTGTAGCCCAGGATGGCCAGGAACTCACAGGGACCCTCCTACCTCAGCCACCATACCTGTCACTATCAAGTTTTAGGTTCCCTTATATCATTTATTTATTTATTTATTTATTTATTTATTTATTTATTTGTGGGACTGGTGTTTGAACTCACAACCTTGCATTTGCCAGGCAGGCACTTGTGCCACAGAGCTGCCCCTATACCTTTTCTTTTTTGAGACCTGGTCTTGCTATGTGGCCCAGTCTGACCTGCAGCCCTAGGGGTCAAGCTATCCTGCTGCTTTAGCCTCCTGAACAACTGGGACTATTGGTGCATAGCTCCTTGGTGTAGCTTCCTTTTGTATTTTGTATTCAGTTGAGCTCAGTGGTACAGAGCCTGCCTCACAAGCGCAACATCCACAGTTTGGTTCCTGGTACAATAAAATAAATAAAATAAGGCTAATAAATAAATAAATAAATAGTTTGAATTATGCTTCTTCTGTTTAGACAAGGAAGCTGAGGGTTAGGGAGTAGTCATTTTACTCAAGGTAGATTTAACCCCAAAGACTGATTACAAAGGTGGGTTTGTTTTCTAGAATTTTGGTGCCTCCTTACCTGGGCACCAGTGAAGACTTCAGAGTTGGGCATTACTTTTATGTGTGTAGGGAGGTGAGCCCAGGACCATGTGCGTACATACATAGCACACAGACGTGCACCACCACACCCAGGTTTTGGTCAGTTGAAGTTACTGGCTAGACATAAATAGTTAAAATATGGCTTAATCCATTATACTTTTAATGAGCCAACCCAGCTAGGTAGGTGACATGTAAGTGCAATTGGCTTAGTGGTTAGTAAAGCACTGATAGGGCTGGTGGGATAGCTCAGTGGCACAAGTACCTGCTTGGCAAGGTCCTGAGTTCAATTCCTAATACCAAAAAAAAAAAAAGTATGCAATATAAAGCATTGACAGTTTCTAACTTCTCTAAATCCCAAACATTTCCTTTTATTTTCTTTAATGTTAAATCATATAGCTAATTGAAGGGCAATGTATCTTTTTGTTGTTTGTTTTTTGTCTTTTTGAGACAGGGTCTTGCTATGCAATTCAGGCTGGCTTTGAGCTCACTTTTGTAGCCCAGTCTGGTCTTGAGCTCTCACCAATCCTCCTGCCTCAGCCTCCCAAGTGCTGGGATTATAGGTGTGTGCCACCATGCATGCTTTAGAGGCTGAGCCATCTCACTGGCTTTGGTTTTTTGAAACAGGGTTTTGGTATGTAGTTCATCCTGACCATGAATTCACTACATAGCCCAAGCTGGTCTCAACCTCGTAGTGATCCTTCTCCCTCAGGTTCCCAGATGCTTGGATTGTAGGTGTGTGCCACCATGTCTGGCATGAAGACATTGTGTTTTAAAGGACAAGTGGCCTTCTGGATTAAGAATTCTAACAGCCTGGACTGGTGGCACACACTTATATCCGAGTACTGGGGAGGCTGAAGCAGGGGGATCACTGTGATTCTAGGTCAGTATGTGGTACATAGCAGGACCCTGCCCCAGAACAGAGACATGAGCCAGTCATCCAGATATTGCTCCAGGAGTGGTGCTGGGTAGTGTCTAAGCCTATAGGAAGTGGTAACTGACTACCAGATGTGTACCAGGCTCTGAGAAGTAAGAAAAAAAGGAAAGCTGTTTACAGAGGCATGAATTGGGTGCCATAGCCGGGATTAGAGAAGGCCTTGAAAGAGTGGATGATACTTACCTAAGATTTGAAAGACCGGGAGTTTATTGTAGTGTTGCACACCTGGCTGAGCCAGGACAGTGAGTTCAAAGTAGCCTGGGCAGTTGAGCCAGGTGTGGTTGCATATCCCAAACAATAGAAGCACTTTGAGGTCTGAGGTAGGAGGATTGCCAGTTCTAGTCCTACCTGGGCAGTCCAGTGACTGTCTCAAAGTAAAAAATAAAAAAAATGTGTGGAAAAAAAAATGTGTGGAGTTGTAACTTAGTGTAAAGGCGTTAAGTTCATTCACTGGTACAGAGAGAGGGAGGAAGAGAGAGAGAGAGGGAGGAGGGGGCTGGGGAGATAGCTCAGTGGCATAAGCCCCTGCCTGGCAAGCACAAGATCCTGAGTTTGATGCCCGATACCAGGAAAAAGAAAAAAAAAGAGCTGAGGAGGTAGCTCAGTGTTAGAACACCTGCTTAACGTGCTCAAGACCCTAGATTTGGTCCCATTGGAAAGACCAGTTGACCTAAGCTGTGATAATATTGTAGGGCCATGCATGCCTTTGTGAGGCTGTGAGGGGAGTGTGTAGCCTTGGGAGAGCTGCAAGTATTTCTGGCTGGAGGGTTGAGTGTTGGCAGGGGTTAGTGGAAAGAGATGAGGCAGAGAGGTATTCTGGGGCTCAATTAGGACTGGCCGGCCTCCTTGTCCTTGGTTCTGGGAGCTTGGACTTTGTCGTGAAAGCATTGGAGAGCTTTGAATGCCTGTTTTTGTTTTGTCTGTCTGTGTTTTTTATTATGGTTTTTTTTTTTTTTTTTTTTTTTTTTTTTTTTTTTTTTTTTTTTTTTTTTTTTTTTTTTTTTTTTTTTTTTTTTTTTGTAGCAAAGGTGCAACTTAGTTAGATTTGAATTTAGGAGGTAAGAGCCTAGAGTTCCTTCTTTCTTTAAGTTTCTTGGCTATACTTCCACCTTGCTTTGAAGTCTGTAGTGCTTCCTGTAGCTGCTGTGCTTATGGAATGGATACACCTGGTTGTGAGTACTAGCCAAAAATAAAGGCATTGGCTGGGGGCTCCGTGATGCTAATTTCCTTCTGTCTTTGTGGGAAAGAAGACAGTTAAGATTTGTGGTATAAGGAAGCTCAAGTCCAGGTGTCCCAAGCCTGAAGGGAGCACCTGTCAGCTATTCCTGGTCATTTTTTTTTTTTTAATTTTATTTTATTATTTTATTTCTTGTTTCAGAACTTTTCTTTATTTATTTGCTTGTATGGCCGCTCAGCCTGCCCTGAGGGCAGGGCTGGCGCAGCATGTGGTGCCGGGGATCGAACTGGGGTCCCTGCAGCCGCCCAAGCTTTCCCAAGCAGGCGCTTTAGACCACTGAGCCATCCTGCCAGGCCCCTTCCTGGTCATTTTGGAAAGCTAAGTCTTAGGGATTTCTGAGTTTCTCAGAATGATTTTTCTGCGAAACACTTAGCTAGTTTAGACATGATCATGCTGTGCAGTCTGTCCTTGGAATTTGGAAAAAGTTCTGTTTCAGTGCAGCTTCAAAGAAAAAATAGTGTGTTTTTCTTGTCATTTCTTCATCTCTTTCAGGGAGGCTGCTAAGGGCCTGTTCCAGTGTGCTCTGGGTATGGGAGAGAGCTGCTATGGTTGCTGTGGGACAAGAGCTAGAAATTCGGGCTGTCACAAGCCTTCTTTCTTTTCCTTATTCTATAGGAGAAAATTTTTCTAAAGCTGTTAGTAAAATCCTGCCAGAGAAAGTCACTATCTCCTGGGTCTGGTGACACAGACACATTCCTAGGTAGCCATTGTTGTCACTCCCACCTCTGCATTGGGTGGGATACCCACAGTGAGGGTGGGTTTCTATCTCTGTCAGGTAGCTGGTTTCCACAAGGTATGTTCCTGCATACTGCACCCTCCCCCGCCCCCTCAGGAATGGAAACTTCCTGGCAGGAGAGCTTTGACTTGTTGGTTTCCTAGGGGAAGCTTGAGTTTAGCCACTTATATCCATGGCCAAAGTACAGAATAAAGAGATTTTTAAGTAATGATCAAAGAGCCTGGTGATGTAGCTTAGTTGCAGAGTGTTTGCACAGCCTGTATGAGGCTTTGGGTCTATTCCCAGAACAGCAGAGAAAGAGTAACGCAATAACCATAGAGATTTTTCTTTTCTTTTCTTTTGTTTCTTTCTTTCTTTCTTTCTTTATTTGTTTATTTACTTATTTATTTATTTCTTGTTTCAGAACCTTTGTTTGTTTATTCACTCATTTTTTTTAATGGTGGGCTCAGCCTGCCCCGAGGGCAGGGCTGGCGCAGCCTGTGGTGCTGGGGATTGAACCGCAGTCCCTGAAGCCACCCAAGCTTTCTCAAGCAGGGGCTTTAGACCACTGAGCTATCCTGCTGGGCCCCCATAGAGATTTTTCTGCCCAAGTGTTTGTCCTCTGTTAGCCTTTGCAACCTATCTTTATTTATTTTTTTTTTTAAGTTTTTTTCTTGTTTCAGAACTTTTGTTTGTTTATTTATTTTTATGGCCAGGTCAGCCTGCCCTGAGGGCAGGGCTGGCACAGCATGTGATGCCGGGGATTGAACTGCGGTCCCTGCAGCCGCCCAAGCTTTCCTAAGCAGGCGATTTAGACCACTGAGCCATCCTGCTGGGCCCTGCAACCTATCTTTAAAACCTTGCTGTATGCAGGATGTTGAGAACACTGAGCACTGCAGGAATTAAGAACAGATTCCAAGGCTGGAGAGGTAGCTCAGTGACATAGTGCCTGCCTGGCAAGCATGAGGTCCTGAGTTCCATTCCTGGTATCAAAGAACAGATTCCAACAGCACTTATGCATAAAGAATCTTGTCCTCATTTGAAAACATCCCTCACAGTAAGTCCTCTCCTTTCTACACAGAAATAACAGTCATTCCTTTCTTTTTTTTTTTTTTTTTTTTTTGTCTTTTTGAGACAGGGTCTCACTGTGCAGTTCAGGCTGGCTTTGAGCTCACTTTTGTAGCCCAGGCTGGTCTCGAACTCGCAGTGATCCTCCTGCCTCAGCCTCCCAAGTGCTGGGATTACAGGCGTGAGCCACCACGCCCGGCTATAGTCATTCCTTTCTAAAAGCAATAATAAATACATATAGTTTAAAATTGCATTCTTCAGAGACTGTGATGCCTAGAGAAGATTTACAGTTTATGACCTGAGTGTGGAGAGGTCAAGATTGCTTCTACTCTGTATTGACCTTGAGAACCAGCCTTCATGCTCTGTCCTTCAGGGCCACACCTTTACCCTCTGGTTGTGGGTTCTGGTTCTACTACCCAGAAATAGTGGCGTGTCCCACTGGGGGATAAATACTATCCATAGGCCTGTGGGTCACCCAACTCTTAGAAGTGCTTCTTAGCTGCGGCACTGAGTGTTCAGTGCATCTCTACGTTTATTACCAGTGATTATGTGGGACTTAGGTGCAATTGACCCTGATCCTAGAAGGGCAGTCACAAGGTCAGCCCCAGCCCCTGTCTTGTCCTGAGCTGACACTCTCAGGGACCTTCTAGAAACAGTGTACATTTGCTTGTCACCAGATCATTAACTACTTAAGTGCTTTAGTGTCTTTATAGTTGCTAGTTCCTTTGAAGTGTATTTGTTTTTGCCCAGGAATGACCTGCTTGGGCTCATAAATTTTTTCTCATCAACTTGAATTCAGTGCAGAAGAGCCCAAAGGGTAGTGAGATCCAGTTGATCATAAAATGGGAAATGATTTTTTTTTTTTTTTTTTTTTTTTGTGGGACCAGGGTTCAAACTCACAACTTTGCACTTGCCAGGCAGGCAGTTGTGCCACAGAGCTATCTCCCCAGCCCCGGAAATGATTTTTTAAATGTTTGGCCCAGTGAAAAAACATACAAATCATTTTTGCTTGGGATCCTTAATTATTGGATTTGAATACCTTGCCCTGGGTGTTGGTTGCTCCCCTCTATTCTGCAATCCTTTTCACTTACCAGTTGCCTGTTGTACTTCCTTCTGTCTGGTTAGCTTTGGTCCCAGAGCCACTGTGCTTGCTGGCTGTCCGTGGAGAATGCCACAGATTTTGAATGGCCTTTAATAAGAGCAGAATGACAAAAATTGGAGAGGAGTGGATTTTTTCTTCCATCCTCCTAAGGCTTTCTTTGGTGAGGAGCCTTGGCATCTTCATTAGAAAAGGTAATGAGAAAGGAAGGGACCCCTCTGCCAATTAATGTCTCCTTTTCTAGGGCAAGAAAACAAATTTCAATGCCAGGCCTGATTTGGGGACAGACCTCTATCCACTCTTCTCTCAGCTTCATTCTCATTTGTAAATTTGAATCAGTAGAATTCACTTTAGCTGTGAGAAGAGTTGAATAAGCTTCTTGGCAAAGCATTTCAAGCCAGTGGTGGGGCAGAAGATGCTATTGCTCTGCCTGTAAAAACATCATTCCTTGGCTTTCCAGTGTCTGATGATGTAGCCTCTGTCAGTTAAGGTTACAGCTCCTAAGATTGGCTGAGGGCTAGTGTTGTGCTGTTTTCCTCTAAGGCTTGTGTTAGGGTTGTGCAAACCATGTGAGGAACCATTTAAAACACACACACACACACACACACACACACACACACACACACACACCTGGAAAACCCCATTAGACTTTACCCCCTTTTATGTGCAGGGGAGAGCTCCTTACCATTGCCTGACATGTTACTTGAATGTGAAAGTCTGTATGGATTGCTTCCCACTTGGAGACCTTTGGAAGAAACACCCAAAGGAAAACCACCCCTTTCTCAAGAGGGCAATTCGGGGTTTCAGAGGCCCTCCTGGGATATACTGTGTATCTAAAGTGTTGTGTCTGGTTTCTTTCTTTCTTTTTTTCTTCTTTTTCTTTTTTTTTTGAGAACTGGGGATTGAACACAGGCCCTTGAGCTTGCCAGGCAAGTACTTATTCTACTGAGCTATCTCCCCAGCCCTGTGTCTGGTTTCTGCAGAAGAGCTGAAGTATTTCTTTTAAAAGGTCTGGTGTCTGCTGCTTTACTGGTGTCTGCTGCCATCCTGCCACTCTCTGAACCTTTGTGTACCCTCTGGGGACTGAGCATGCAGGAAGGCTGACACACAGGATTGTGGCCCAGACAAGAGCTGGGATGGGAGCGCACTGAGCCTTACACAGATCACTAGCAGGTGCTTGGAGAAGGCAGCTTTAGTTTGCCTTTTTTTTTTTTTTTTTTTTTAAAGAATTTTTTATTTTATTTATTGTTTTTATTCTTGTTTCAGAACCTTTGTTTGTTTATTCACTCATTTTTATGGCACCACCCCCAGGCAGGGCTGGCGCGGCATGTGGTGCCGGGGATCGAACTGCGGTCCCTGAAGCTGCCCAAGCTTCCCCAAGCAGGCACTTTAGACCACTGAGCCATCCCTCCTTTTTTGGGGGGTGGGTATTGGAGGCCTCACCCATGCTAAGGCTGTCCTCTATTGAGCTACACTGTGCCCCTCCGGTCATTTTAACTCATATTTTGAATATGGATAAGATCTCTTCCTTGGACGCAAATAGATCCAGTTTAAAGTCTGGCTTCATTGCATACTAGCCAGGAACTCACAAAATTGATTGCTTTTTATTTGTACAATTAGGCTATATCTGTAAAATTATGTTCATTAGGATTGTTCATTAATTCATGTGTTGGGCCATATGTGAAATTTACATTGTTCTTTTTTTAAGATTTTTATTTACTTATTTAATTATTTTAGGGAAGGGTCTACAGGGTGTTCAGGGCCTCACTACTAGATCCGACTTGTAGTGATCTGCCTGTTTAGAGCCTTCTAAGAGCTGAGATTACAGGAGCACGCCACCACACCCAGTCTCAATTGCTGTCTCAGTGCTGGGGGGGGGGCGTCACAGCAGCCCCAAGGATAAAACCTTGGCATCTGTGCCTGCTTGCAGGTGCCATAATCCACTGAGCTATTTGGCTGGCCCTTATATTGTTTTTTGAGACAGGGTCTCTCTGTAGCCCATACTGGTCTTGAATTCACTATGTCACCCAGGTTAACTTGAACTCACTATGCTCCTCCTGCTTCAGCCTTCTGAGTGGCTGGGATTACAGGTGTACACCACCACCCCTGACTTTTCTGGCTTTGAATTCACTATGTAGTCAAGACTGGCCTCAAACTCATAACGCTTTTCCTCCCTCAGGTGCAGACATGTGCTATCATACTTGGCTAAGTATGAAGTTCAAGTGTGAATGTTGAGCCAGCAATTATATATCAGATTTTATACAGCTGTGGCTCTAGATGAGGTCACTTAAGCCAGAGTATTTCAGGTAGGTGGGGCACACTAGTACTCCAGCAGATGTAGCATCCACTTAGCACTTGGTGGTGCCTCAGTTCAGACCGGGCCTGGAAGAGGAGCTCAGCAGCCCTGTGTGGTAGTGGCAATCAGTTGGTGGCACAGCTGGAGCTAATACAGAGAGTGCTGGAAGGCCTCCCTGTCACTGGGCTGGCACTAACTCTGGAAATTGTGGAAGCTGTGGAAGGGAAGTAGAGGTGGCTTTCACTTGCCAGTCAGGAAGTTACTTTTTCTTCCTACCACACTGCTCCTAGAGCCTTGTCATGGCTTCTGGTGCCCTAGTTATACTCTTATCTTGGTGATCCAAGATTTTTTTTTTTTTTTTTTTTTCTGTTTGAGACAGGGTCTTGCTATACAAGAGCTCAAGCTGGCCTTTAGCTCACTTTGTAGCCCATGCTGATCTCTTGAACTCTCAACCATCTTCTGCCTCAGCCTCCCTAGTGCTAGGATTCCAGACATGCCCTACCACACCCAGGGATCCTGATAATTATAACTAATATTTTGCAGATAAAGTAATCCGGTGGTTTCCTAGGACTTGGTTAAAAGGAGATTCACAGTAATATCTTTTTGCTGCCCTAGGAGATACCTTATTTTTCTGTATCCCTCCTCTTGTGCTGAGGATTGAGCCCAAAACCATTACACTGAGCTTAGCTACATCCCTAACCCATTTTAAATTTTGAGACAGGGTCTTTTCACCCAAATTGGACTTGAGTTAAAATTCTTCCTGCCTTAGGTGCCTGCACCACCACATTCAGGTTTACGCCAGGTTTCTTTTGGTTCTTCTCCTTTTGTGTTACTTTCCTCTGTCTCCAGTTTTTTCTTATTCCTTCTTTTCCTTGAGACAGGTGCCATCTAAGCCCTGTCATTTTCTCTCACTCCTATGGCAATATTGCTCTCTTTTCACCTCTCTTTCCTAAACACTGTCCATATGCTTTTTGCTGGTCTGTCTCCCTCTGTGTCCCAGGCCCCACTCCAGTAGAAATTGTCCTGCTCAATTCCGGTTCCCCAGCATCTGGTACATATACTTTGTAGTATGTTTTCTATAAACATTTGTCTCCAGCATTTCTGGATTTGGGTTTTGGGGTTTTGGTTATACTAGAGCAAAACAAAAGGGAATTTTTGAGACTAACAAAGCCTAGACTTCCTCTGAGGTAGAGTTTTAGAGCCATATCCTATATGTCCCATGGTGTCCTACTCTATGTTTTCTCTTGGTGTGGGAGTGACAAAGAAGGGATGTTTTTGTGGGAAATGAAACCCAAAAACAGACTAACCTCAGTGTACATACAAAGGGCAGATTTATGAATTCATGGCCTAGCTCTGTCCCTTAGTTCCTTTCTCTCAACTTCTTTTTTTTTTTTTTTTTTTTTTTTTTTTTTTA
>PVJA010049767.1:0-13592 GCA_004027025.1 Myocastor coypus
TGGCACACACCTATATTCCTAGCACTGGGGAGGCTGAGACAGGAGGATGTCTATGAGTCTGAGCTGCATAGAAAGACCCTGTGCCAAATAAATAGAAAAGAATAAAAAAATGAAAAAATAAGTTTATCTTCCTCAGAAAGGATCTTCTAAAAAAATAGTAATTTACTATTTCCACTAAGTCTGGAAATGGCTTTAAAACTTATGAATAGTTTTATGTGGCTCTGAAGATTAGCTTTCTCCTCTGTATTTCTGTGTTATAAATGTCTTGAGGCACTTGTCGCCTTCTGCTAGCTGACAGTGGCATGTGCTCTAAGGACCCATACAACAAGCTCTTTGAAAATGGTCTTTGTTTTTCAACTTCATAACCCATTCAACCCTTTGTTTGTTGACTGGGCCCATATTTCCATCAATGAAATCCTGACTCTTTAGTATTAGAATCTACATTTAGTGAAAGCTCTATCTATGTGCTGAATCATATTTAAATATCCAACCACCAGCTTACAGGAAATACATGGAATAGAAGAACATGTTAGATACCAGTTCAAGGGTAGAATCAGGAAAATTCAAGGGTATGACAATAAGGATTTTCCATTTGCAATATAAATATTTTTAAGGTAAAAAGAAAGGGCAGTTGTTCCAGATTAAAATCAATTCAAGAAAAACAGCCTCCAAATGCAATGTGTGAACTTCGGATCCTGATTTAAATAATCCAGTTGTAAAATTAGTTCTGTAAATCAATGAGGAACGCTGAGCATGGAATGGTTGTTAAATCATATTAGCAAACGCCTTCACTTTGGGGAGGTATGAAGATGGCACTGTGCCCTTATCTGGAGAACACTAGAAGCTAGAGTGTTCCCGGGTGAAACTGCATGACATCTGGGATCTGATTTAATATCCTCCAGGAAGGGCTATGGGAGATCAAGTTGCAGATCCAGATTGTCATGACCAAAATAAGTCAACACCAAGGTATATAATTGTCAAAATCCCAGAAATTCTGTACAAGAATAGAATATTAAAATCTGTTAGAGGGAAGAAACAAATCACCTATAAAGGAAAGCCTACTAGAATCACAGCAGACTTCTCAAAGGATGAAATTACAACTGATCCTGCAGAAATCCAAAAGTTGTCAATCCCTACTTTGAGAAATTTTAATAAAATGGAAAATACAGAAGAAATAGAATCACCAAAGTTGAATCAAGATATAAAAATTCTAAATAACCCAATATTAGTAAATAAATCTTAAAAATGGAATTAAAAGCTTACTGACATGAAAGCCCAGGCTCTGATAGATTTATAGCTAAATTCTATAAGAAACTTAGAGAAAATATAACGCATTACTCCTCAAACTCCAATGAAATTGGAAGGAACACAATACCCCCAAAGTTATTTCTGGAAGCTAGTATCTCCCCCTGATACCAAAACTAGAGAAGGATTCAAGCAAAGGCGAGAACTACAGGCCAGCCACCCTAATGAACATATAGCAAAAATCCTCAACAAGATACTGGCAAACAGAATGCAGCCAGTCATCGAGACAGCTATATGCTATAACTAAGTAGGATTCACCCCAGGGATGTAGCAGTGATTCAAGAGACACACATTCATAAAAGTATACATCATAGTAATAGAGCCAAGGACAAAAATCACACAATCATCTTAATAGATGCAGGGAAAGCATTTGACAAAGTCCAACATCCATTCATGATAAAACCCTACAGAAAACTGGAATAGATTATCTTGATCACAATCTGATAAAAGCCATCTATAATAAACCGTCAGCCAACATCATACTACATGGTCAAAAACTGAAAACTTTCAGTCTAAAATCAGGAACAAGACAAGGATGTCCACTTCCACTGCACTTATTCAATGTAGTGCTGGAAACATTAACCATACCAATTTGACAAGAAAAGAAATAAATGGAATAAAGATAGGAAAGGAGAAAGTTAACTTCTCATTGTTTGTGAATGACATGATGCTCTACATGGAAGACCCCAAAAGCTCTACCATAAAACTTATTTTTTCAGTAGCATAGCACAGATAATAGTCACTCCTCAAAAGTCAGTAGCAGCTGGGCATGTTGGTACAAGCCTGAATCTCAGAACCTGGAAGGCTGAGGCAGCAGTACTGCAGCAAGTTTGAGGCCAGCCTGAGCTACAAAGTGAGTTCATGGCCAGCCTGAGCTGCATACTGGAACCCGGTCTCAAAAATAAAACAACAAAAACAAACAAAAAACAATAGTATTCCTGTACACAAATAATAAACTCATTGACAGAGAAATTAGGGGAGAACACTTACTTAGGAAGCACTCTATCAAAGAACATAAAAGATCTCCACATTTAAAATCAAAGTACAGTACTATATGTAAAAAATAAATAAATACAAAATTATAGCATATAAAAAAATAAAATCAAAGTACTCTGAAAAAGGAGATCAAAGAAGATATCATAAAATAGAAAGATACTTCTTGTTGAGGAAGAATTAAAATAGTGAAAATGACAATACTCCCAAAACTGTTACACAGGTTTAATGTAATTCTAATCAAAATACCATTAGCATACATCGCAGAAATACACAAAATAAACCTGAAATTCATTTGGAAACAGAAGAGATATTGAATAACAAAAGCAATTCTGGGCAGCAAAGGCAAGGCAGGGGGCATAACAATCCATGGCTTGGAATTGTGCTGCAAACTACTGTGATTAAAAATGGCATGGCACTTGCAGAAACACAGACCTGGGGCTCAATGAAACCAATTAGAGGGGCTGAGGTGATAGCTCCCTGGCACAAGTGCCTGCCTGGCAAGTTCAAGGTCATGAGTTTGAACCCCAGTCCTACAGAAAGAAAGAAAGAAAGAAAGAAAGAAAGAAAGAAAGAAAGAAAGAAAGAAAGAAGGAAAGAAAGCAATTAGAAGATGTAGAAATATCTCCAAACATAGTGAACCACCTTATCTTTGACAAAGGAGCCCAGCACTTTCAGAGGAAGAAAGACAGTCTCTTCAATACATGGTGCTGGAAAAACTGGCTTTCCACATGCTGAAAACTAAAACTAGACCCATGACTATCATCACGCATTAAACTAAAATCAACATGAATCAAAAATCTAATCATTAAAAACACAAACACTAAATCTGCTGGAAGAGAGGACAGAATTTTTGTTTATTTGATACAGGGTCTGGCTACACAGTGAATGCTTAGTGATCCTCCTGTCTCATTCTCTCTACTGCTGAGATTACAGGCATGCGTCATCACACTCAGTTTCAGCATGTGCTACTGAGGATCACACCTGGGTCCTTATACCTGCCAGACAGGTGCTTAGACTATACAGCTATCTCTCTAGACCAGAATTTTTGAAGATATAGGTATAGGCAAAGGTTTCATGAACAAAATTCCAATTGCATGGCAAATACTGGAGAGATTCAACAACTGTGCTCTCACCTCATTAAACAACTTTTGCACAGCTAAAGAAACAGCAGAGTCAAAAGAAAACCCACAGAGTAGGGAAAACTCACAGCCGATTATTCCTGAAACAAAGAACAAATACCTAGAACATATAAAGTATTGAAAAAAAAAAAAACTAGCAGTAGAGGTTTCCTTTGATCTAGCCATTCCCCTTCTTGGTATCTTCCCAAAAGGATGAAAAGCAGCACAGCCCAGCAATATACGAGCACCCACGTTTATAGTGCCAGTGTGTAACAGCCAAAGCTTGGAAACAACCCAAATGCCCATCAACTAATGAATGGACAAAAATGACTCAGTTTCTTTGCACAATGCAGTACTGCCTATCCATACACAAGGGTAAACTTGAGACATTTATAGCTGAATGAGTGGACTTTGAGACCATACTCTTAAGTAAAGTAAGTCTCACACACATGTGTAAATATTACATTGTCTCTTTGATGTGAGGAATTGAAAGTGTAAGAACTGAAATGTATAATAAGTATTGTAAAATAGGAAGATACTGTTCAAAAGTTAAGTGAAACTAAGGAGAAAGGGGAGAAAGGAAGGAAGGTAAAAGGAAAAAATGAGGGAAAAAAAGGATGAAATGGAAATAAAGCTTTGTAAATAAGGAGGAGGGGAAGAGGGGTTGAAGGGACAGGAAGGAAATGGGGCAAAAAGGAACATCAGACAAATTATGTCCAGGTTCAAACTCTCTACGATGAATATGATCATTATGTATGCCTAAATTGAACCAATAAAATTAATTTAAAAAAAGAATGGCAGAATGTGTCTGCAAGCCAGATCACAAATAAGGATCTGTAATATTTTTATTCCTACTTTTATAGAAAATAAAGTGCATTATTTTAAAACAGAACAATTGCTTAGGCAAGTGCAGGGACAAGGGTTCGATCTCTGTCACCACATGCCATGTCCGTCTCGTCCCCAGGTGTGCTGAGCTGGCCACTGAGATCAGGTGCACACCTGTAATCCCAGTGCTGGGGAGGCTGAGAACAAGAGGATCACTACAACTCTGAGCTACATAGTGAGACCGTGTACCAAATGTGAAAGAAAGAAAGAAAGAAAAAAAGAAAGAAAGAAAGAAAGGGGAAGGAAGCAAGAGAAAGTAAAAGGCAAGGCAAGGCAAGGCAAGACAAGAAAGGGCATAATGCTTTCTGGGTGTATTAATTCCTAATTTAGTATTTCATACATCTTGGGTATTTAAGCACAACACATTTCTACAAATTAACATTCATCTATTACAACTATCAATGTGACAATGAGAAAGAATGTGTTGGAGTAGAGTCTGCAAGATCAAAGCCATGAAGTTACTTAGGGTTTACTCTACCAAAGAGAATTTAACAGGTCAAAGGACACATAAATTTCAAGCTTAAATCCTCAAGCTGAAGGGAAAAGTTTAAGCTAGTTTAATTCTAAACCAACCCTAATTCAGTCAGCAGGTCTTTCTACCCATTTGTTTCTAACTATCCACATCTCATACAGAAAGCTCCAAGGATCCCACGGGTTTTCCTTCTCATTGTGCAGGAGTAGAAGGGTGGGTCATGATTCTTGGGGAAGAAAAGTAGAGGATGTAGGGGACTGTGCTTCAGCACTTAGCAAATATGCCCCCTATCAAACCTTGTTCTCTTTGGGGCTTGTGCATTAGCTCAGTTGTTTAAAGTGCCTGATTGGGTAAACTCAGTCTGACTCTGGGGACCTTGGTTTGAACCCCAGCTCTGCATGCTGCACTAGACCTGCCATTAAGGCAGCCTGAGCCAGTGAAAAAGAAAAAACAAAGAATCCTTCTCAAGTTTTGTCCTCTTCAGACCCTGAACAATCTGTCTAATGTGTCTTCCTGTCTCCATGTTTTGTTCTTGGCAAGTGCTTACCCTTCAATATTAACTTTGGGATCACGGGGTATGGGTGTCCTTCCAAAGCCTGAAGAAGGGCTGCCCATGTGATTCGCAATATCCATGGAACATCTAAATGTGGGGTGGGACCTCTGCAGAAATTATTTTCAATTTCAGAATCGTGACAGCAGAGCAAGGAAATCAAACTTGAGCGTGGAGCGCTGGGCAGGCACACAAGTCACAGGTCAGCATTGTGTCTGAGTACTCAGAGACTAGCTCCTATGCATTTCTACTCCTATGCATCTCCAACCTCTGGATGCTCACTAACAAATATGTAAAACATATACCTTTTTCTCGACCCCAGCCAGAAATGATGCAGGTGTCCTTAGGTTGGAATAGATATGGAGACCAGGGGACACAAGCAGGGATGGCTTTAGCGAACACACATTCTTTCTGTTTGGAATGTTTTTTCATTTCAATCAAAGCAATGTCATTTTGATAAGTAGTTCCATTGTAGCCTTCATGGATAATAATTCTTTCCACCTTTTCAACACCTATTCCAGGATTATGTTGTATCCAGTCTATGAGTGAAGTCCATATTTGGTAATGGCGAGCTCTACTAGGTCTATAACAGAGAAGGAAAGAGAAATAGAAAAGAAATATATAAGTATGAAATTTGGACTTTTGTTTTGTTTTGTTTTGTTTTTTGAGACAGGGTCTCGCTGTGCAGTTCAGGCTGGCCTTGAGCTCACTTTTGTAGCCCAGGCTGGTCTCAAACTCACACCGATCCTCCTGCCTCAGCCTCCCGAGCACTGGGATTACAGGCATGAGCCACCATGCCTGGAAAATTTGGACTCTTTAATTCTCCCTTTTTAAAGATTTCTGTATATCCCCATACTTTATTTTTAATCCTCACCATCATAGAGCAGAGAGGTTTAATCTACTTATAGTAGCATAAATTCAGTGGTAAGTGAAGAGAGGAATAATGCATCTAAACTGATAATTCCAGGAAGATAAAGAATTCGCTGAGTACCAGACATGTCCAGAGTGGTGTGTCCTTGGTGCTATTGGAGTAAATGCACTGTCACTGTGTTGCAGGCAGCTGAGTTAGATAAAAATAATACAGGCACTCAGCCAGGGCCAGGCCCTCAAATGGATCTGGTATGGAAGGCAAGATACCCTGCAACTTTGGGAGAGACAGACAGCCCTGCTGTGGGTCAGACCTCAGGACAAAAGATCAAAAAAATGCACTGACATACCTCCCTAAGGATACACATCAGGCGTTGATATTTCAAGTAGGTCTCTCACCTTGAGGACCAGCCTGGAGGAATCACTAAACCCCTACTGGAAAAGCCCTTGTTCTGTATCATGCCTGCTTGCTACATGACTCACTTTCCCATTTGGCCCTGGATTTAATCAATTTTACCTGAGCAGTTGTGCATGTAATCTTATTGGTTGACCATAGTTTTGTTCCAGCTCATGCCTACCTAGTGAGTTCTCAGGTTTTCCACCTTTGACCCACCTAACCACGTGGTTTTACTCCATAAAAGTTCCCAGGAAAGACAGATTTGGGGGTAACTCACTTGGGTCCCTCTTCTGATCCTCTCTCAAAGAGAAGCTTTCTCTCCCTCAGTAAATATATTCTGCTCTTGGGCCCGGCAGGATGGCTCAGTGGTCTAAAGCCCCTGCTTGGGAAAGCTTGGGCGGCTTCAGGGACCATGGTTCGATCCCCGGCACCACATGCTGCACCAGCCCTGCCCTTGGGGTGGGCTGAGTCAGCCATAAAAATGAGTGAAAAAACAAACAAACGTTCTGCAACAAGAAAAAAAGAAAAAAAATATATATATTCTGCTCTTAACCTCCATTGTTCCTACAATTAATTTATTCTTTGAGAACATGAACTTGGCCCAGGTATCTTTCAAGCTTGGAGTTTCATTCACCTACAGCAACTGTAAGTATTCAAATAGGAACCAGACTGCACCTCATCAGAGATGTGATCGAGGAGCTGAAGAATTTCTTGGTTCTGCCAACTCCTGAGGTTCTCTGGGAAAGAGTATCACAATAATTTCTAGCCTGACCCCTGAGACTGATGGCATACTACAGGCCTTTCTTCCTTTTGGATTGTGCTGCTGGAAGTCAGATATTAGGTCTGCTGTGGTTCAGATCTAACCCACAAAGTCACCCATGTTTGGAACGTGGCTAGGTCATGGGGGCCTCTACTTGTCAGTGGGTACACTCATGAATGGGCTCATGGCCAAATGTGTGGCTTGTAGGCACAGGGTGGATGGGGTGGACCCTCAGGGTGTGGCCCAGGGAGTGTGTCTTTGGCTCTCCGCTTCTCCCCTGCTTCCTGGATGCCACAGGGCGGACCAATGTTCTTTGCTGGGCCCTTCCACCATGGCTGCTCTGCCTCCCAGTCAGCTGACCATGGACTCAGTTCACTGGAGACAAACTGAGCCAAATAAAGCCCTCGTCCTTAAATTGTAGGTGTGGAGTATCTTGTCCCCGGGACAAGAAGACCAACACAGGTCTCACCAATCCCTGTTGCCCTGGAACCTAGTATTGTACCCTGAACACAGGTGTTTCCACATCCCATTGAAGCAGTGAGGAGCAATTATTTTTCTTATACTTCGCTCCACTTTCAGACCAATTTTCAAATCCCGGCTTCAGCAAGTTGGCTATCGACCCAGATTTTGTCAGGAAACAGTGTAGTGTCACTGTGGCACAATGTCATAGCTTAGTTTTACTTGTTCATAGTTTGTTTTGTTTCATTTTTGAAGCAAGGTGCTAAATAATGGTCTCCCAGCCTAGTCTGCAGTGATGGTGAACTTTAGGGTTTTCCATGAGACAAACAGCCTGCTGGAACATGCGTGCCACAGGTTCACCACCGCTGCTCCAGGGTTTCTGGACAATGAAATGTTTCATAAGATGAATTTTCCCTAAGCAACAAAACTTAAATAATTTAATGGAAATTGTTTAAACATGTATTATCTATATACCTTCTGCTTTCTCAAGCAGCAGAAATTGAATGAAATAAGCACGATGTACTAGGAGATAATGTGATGTTTGGTGCTTTTATTTATAGTCAGTGTTCCAGGAGTACGCATTCCATATTGACTTTCATTGTGCTATGTGATTAGCGATCTTAATATTGTTTACATGTTAATTCTAGGGCTAGCCAGATAGCTCAGTGGACTAAAGTCCCTACTTAGGCAGAGCACAGCAGCTGGGGTTCGATCCCAGGCATGCTGTGTTGGTCCTGCCCCCAGGGAACACTGAGACAGCGATTGAGACTGGGCATGGTGGTGCAACTGTAACCTCAGCTCTTGGGAGGCTGAAAACAAGAGGATCACGAGTCTGATCTATGTCATAAGACCCCATAGACCCTTGTAGACTTTGTCCTAAATACATAAAATCAATAAATACAAATGAAGGTCAGTTATATTTATTTACTCAATGTACTCAAGAAATACCTGTGTATGTCGACTCTATACTAGGCACTGTGATAGACTCAGGCATATGGAAAAGAACAAAATCAGAAACCATTCCTACTCTAATGGAGCTCATTAGGTTCCAGGGCATGGACTCTGGGGCCCTGGCTGTGAATGCTAGAAGGTACTTCACACTTACCAGAGGGCAACTTATGCTTTTGCCGATGCACTCAGCCCATCACCACAGTCTCTCTCTTTTTCATTGTTTCATCACATCTCAAATGTACTGAAGACGCCATACCTGACACAATGTGCAGCCGTTAGAATCCAGCAACCACCAATATAAATTCCCCCACAGTTGATTTTCATGTCTTCTTTAATTGCCACCTGCCACGGGAAGTCACCCTGCAAAAAACATTCGTGAGGACACTGCCATTCTACCAGGTGGTCATCCACAGGGGGCCCTCAGACAGTCCCACCAGCAGCCTCGCGGTCTCATCACCACATCACCCTTCCCCAAGACATGTTTTACTTCAACTTTCCCAGGAAAGGGAGCCTCAGGGCTCTACACCGCAGATTACCGTTTCTGCAGGCTTTCCTCCCACGATTCGCTTCCGCCGGATGTGCGTGGGTCTTCTAACTCCACAGGATATTTTGGGTAATAGTGACTTTGTCCATTTTCTTTCTTCAAGAAATTAAGAGATTGTAGAATTATTGTTATTATTTTGAACCCATTACCTTGTGGACAGGGACATCTCGATTATTTTTGCCACAAAACACAGTAGAGTCATGGTTGATATCAACTGAGACAGGTTCGTTAGATTCTTTTGGATGTTAAACTCTGCTATTTACCTTGTTTAAAAACTCTGGTGCAATACTAACACTAGTTTGATTCTCTAAAGTTCTTCCTAAATGTGGACTTGGACCCAAGGGAAGCTGGCCAAGGGACTCAGCACTTAGCAGCCCCTTGTAGATAAGCAATGTCATAGTCCGGGATTCTGACAGTGACAGCTCAGGTGGGGTCATGTTCTGAGGTCATCAGAGTGAGCTGAGGACAGGAAGGACAGAATCTTTTTTCCACTCATAGGTTTTACTCTCTAGCTGTTTATCTAGAACTCTTTTCAATAATGTTAATGTTAACATTATGATGTTAGTATTGAGCACTTTATATCAGCTGCCATACTTACTACTCAGTTTATGTCACTTAATTATCTTATGAAACCCAAGGTAATATTCCAGACAGCCCTGGACAGTTGGATCAGCAGGATGTGTCTGCCATTCCACAGTGTCCTGACTGTGTGTGTCACCCCCTCCCAAGTCTGTGAGCACATGGACAGGGCAGATTCATCACTGAGAAGATATGGGACAGCATGACTTAAGACATGAACTTGTGGGAGAATTCGTGGCAAAGGGAGAGGTTAAGAGCATGAGGAGCTCTCCTTGTTCTGTTTCCGCTGTCTGCAGCATTCTGTAAGCCTGTTTCTTAGTCCCAAGTTCAGAAAGGAAACTCTTACTGTTATCTGGCGCTCACCATCATGAGTGGGTGAACCAGATGGGCTTTTGGTCTCACCTCTCCTCAAAACTACTTTGGGAAAGAATTAATAGAAGTCTTTAAGTTTTTTCCTGGGTTTTTGAAAGAACAGAGGCTTCATCCATCAAGGGCTAGGAAACCTGGCTGATGGTGATCTGAAAATCAATGTTGCATAGCAAAGAAGTGACTTTCGCTGAAAATCCCTTTTGATTAATATCTATATCCTTGAGAGTTAAATCATTCATTGGTTGATTATAAAATTGCTAAATAATTTTGGGGCCTGGCAATTACAAGTGACTCTCACATGAATTTCACTTTAAATATCTCCTAAAATAGGGACCAATTTATTCCTAATTTGAGGTTAAGCTTTCCACCTACAGTTACATGGCTACAAAATAGTTGCACCAAGATTGAGCACAGGCTGTGTGGCTCAAACACTCTTGTAAATGACTATCTTCCTACAAACTTAATACTTCATATTTTCTTTTAGGGCACACCTGGCCAGGACACAAATCATCAAATAGGACTCCTGTTTGAATAGGTGAATTCCACTATTATCTACTGTTCTTCTATCTTAGAAAATATGCTATTTTAAAAAATGTATTTAGTACAGGATATATAGGATGTACAGGGTCTCACTACATAGATCAGACTCCTAGTGATTGTCCTGTTTTCAGCCTCCCAAGCGCTGCAATTACAGGAATGCACCGCCACGCCCAGTCTCAATTGCCTCAGCATGCTACAGGGGTGGGGCCAGCCCAGGGATCAAATCCTGGTCACTGTGCTCTGCCTAAAGCAGCCACTTTAGTCTGCTGAGTTATCTGGCCGTATGCCACTTTTTGAAATTGACTTGTTTTTTGATAAAACTGACTTGGCAAGGTTAGTATCAAATAGTCAGACATGGTGGCACACCCCTGTGATCCCAGCACTTGGGAGGCTGAGGCAGGAGGATTGATGTGAGTTCAAGACCAGGCTGGTCTACAAAAGTGAGTTGAAGGTCAGCCTGAACTGCATAGTGAGACCCTGTCTCAAAAAGACAAAAAAAAAGTTGGTATCAAATAGAAAACTTTATGTAGGACCAAAGGCTTTTTATTTCACTTAAAATTAATCATATTAATTAATTCAATATTAAAAGCCATTCTCAAGAATCATCCATGATTTTTCTTAAAAATGATAAGAAAAGGAAAGTACTGTTATATTTTTCATTTAGATTTATATGAAACTAAACTGTTGTTTGAATAAAGTACACACACACACACACACACACACACACACACACACACACACGACACTAAAAGGCAAACTTAAACCAATGAACCACCCGTAAAAATTTATCAGATAAACATACCTGCATCCATATCTGCAGTCAAAATTTCTGTTTCTTCTATAATACAATAGAAAGTTCCAATGTTTAAAATTATGTTTTTAAAGATAATTCTCATTAAAAAACACTTTGATAATAATTTTGCCTAAAAATTCTTCTTTGAAACTTTTCTTTTTTTCTTTTGAAGTGCTTGGAGTTGGACCTAAGGCATTCACAGTCAGCTATGTTACCCACATTTTGTTATTTTTCACTTTGAAACAGGTTCTCCTTAAGCTGCTAGGCTGGGTTGGGATGTGAGATCTTTCTGCCTTAGCCTTCCAGAGCACAGAAGCTACAGGCATGCTCCATGCACACTCAGTTGTCTTTCCTTTTAAGAGGACTGTGTAAAACTCCCTCAACACGTCATCTGATTTCATTTCTACAGCTGGGTACATGTAAGGCTCAAGACAGCTCTGCAGAAATTCTTGGTGGCCCAAACCAGAGATGTCTGCTGGTACAAGCGAGTGGCAGGATTCATGGTGCTGCCAGTGCTTACAGCTCTCAACACACACACACACATGTCAGAGAAGGAGCAGTTCTACCTCAGGTCTTCTCATGTGGTTGGGAGCTGTTGCTGACACTGACCCGCAGAGCCTGGAGCTAGCACAGAGAAGGCTCGTTTCGTGGTGCGCGAGCCAGGGCTTCTTTGGTCATGCATACACAGTATATCCTGCTGGCTTCGGTACCAGGTACGGCTGCCGTGAGGCATCTGGGATGCAGAAATCAGGGCAAGAACAAAGCCTCCTATTCTCCACTAGAGCCACAGGACTTCTTTCCCTCTTTGATCTCCCATACTAGAACATTGCCCTGGACAGGGTCCATGAAATCTTGGATCTGGGAACTTGAAAGCAGATTGCCACCTACCATCCTGCTCAGCTTTGCCCAAGGACCAGTCTGGGGACAGCAGAAGCCAGAAAGGCAATGTCACTGCACTGTAGCAATCAAAGGTTTCCCTGGACGTCCCAAGTTCTCTTTGAGACAGTGCACTCGAGTGTGTTATGCACACACACGTTAGCTGTTCTCTGGGCCAAGAGGGACTGTTCAAGAGTGTTCACAGAAGCACTTTCCTGAGTCCAAGATTGAAGAGGAAGTAGGGAGAACCTAGCGCAGCTGAGATGCGCTGGTACTAGAACACAGCACAGATCTTCAGAAGCATGAGCCAGGAGGGGTATGGTTCATGTCCCGGTTATACAAAAACTGAGGACATCTATTCAACAATAACAACAACAACACCCTCACCACTGATAAATAGGTAGATGGGGACAAAATGGAAGAAGGTATCCGGAATGTCTAAAACTGACAACAAATTCATATCTTCAGGACAATAAGAAAAAAGCCTGTCATGAAAGAAATGTCAGTTAAGGTGCCCAGTGGGATGGCTCAGTGGTCTAAAGCGCCTGCTTGGGAAAGCTTGGGCGGCTTCAGGGACCGCGGTTCAATCCCCGGCACCACATGCTGCGCCAGCCCTGCCGTCAGGGCGCGGGCTGAGCCAGCCATAAAAATGAGTGAATAAGCAAATAAAGGTTATGAAACAAGAAAAACATAAATAAATAAAATAAAATAAATTCTTAAAAAAAAAAAAGAAATGTCAGTTAAGAATATGAAGGCCTCTTGAAGACATCGGAGTAGGCAAAGAGTTCATGGACGGAAATCAAATTGCACGTTTAACACTTGAAAGCATCAACAATTGGGACCTCCTCCGGCTAAGAAGTTTCTGCATGTCAAAGGAAATCACTAACAAAGTGAAAAGACGACTCACAAATTTCGAAAAGATTAAAACTAATAAGTACTCAGACAAAGGTCTTCTATCTAGAATCTACAAAGAACTAAAAACCATTAGGGTCCCAAAATTCAAAGACCCAATCCAGAAATGGGCATCTGAGATGAACACTCACTTCTCAGAGAAAGAAATACAGCAAGCCTACAAATACATGAAGAAATGCTCCACATCGCTAGCTATTCGTGAAATGCAAATCAAAACAA
>PVJA010049768.1:0-13757 GCA_004027025.1 Myocastor coypus
CGAGTTCGAGACCAGCCTGGGCTACAAAAGTGAGCTCAAGGCCAGCCTGAACTGCATAGCGAGACCCTGTCTCAAAAACAAAACAAAACAAAACAAAAAAAAAACAAAAAAAAAATTATGTGCTGTATTGGATGTCAGAATTTTCCTTAAGATGTTTTAATTATTTCATGTGTATGCCATCATTTTTTTTTCCTTTTGGTACTGGGAATTGAACTCATGATCCCATGCTTGATAGGTAGGCACTGTGCCACTGAGCTATATTCCTAGCCCTTTGGATATAATCATTCTAACAGTATTTTATTTAATGTGTTTTTTTTTTTTTTTTTTTTTTTTTTGTGGGACCAGGGTTCAAACTTACGACCTTGCACTTGCCCAGCAGGCGCTTGTGCCTCGGAGCTATCTCCCCAGCCCCTTAATGTGTTTTTTTTGAGGCAAGGTCTCATCATATGGTTAAGGCATGAGTCAATAGCCAGGTGTGGTGGCTCACTCCTGTAATCCCGACCCTGGGGAGGCTGAGGTAGGAGAGTCCCTGGGTGTTGAGGCCAGCCTGGGCTACGTAGATTACAAAACTCTGTATCATGGGCCAGCGAGATGGCTCAGTGGTCTAAAGCACCTGCAGAGGAAACAAGGCCAGCGCTGCGACCGCTCCTCGATCCCTGGCACCATATGCTGCACATTCCCACCCCAGGGCGGGCTGAGCCAGACATAACACAAACAAATAAATGAAGTTTAAGAGAAACAAATAAAAAAATCTAAAAAGAATAATTCAAAACTCTGTATCATACAAAAAGAAAAAAAAAAAAAAAGACAAGACAAGACACCTGAACTCTGTTGTAGCATGGCCTATAGTACAATAGGAAAGAGAGAGATTACAAACAAATACAGCTATATGTGATGATGCACACCTATAATCTGGGGAGGTTGAGGCAGGAGCATGGTTGAGTTTGAGACTGGCATGGGCTACAAAGTAAGCTTAAGGCCAATCTGAACTGCAGGTCTGCAGGTGAGACTGTCTCAAAAAAAAGATATGTAAAAAAAAAAAAAAAAAAGATATGTATATGTATATGTATATGCATATGCATATGTATATGATGTATATGTACATGTACATGTATATGTATATGTATATATCAGTCGCTCTAAGTGTTAGGAATGAAACAGATTAAGAGAGAATAAAGTCAAGAGTTAGGGTCATCAGGGACAATTTCCCTGAGAAAGTGATAACTGAGCGACACTTAAAGAACGAGAAAGATGCCAGGCCTCAAAAACGGGATCACTTTCACCAAATGTCAGTTAAAAATAAACCCCAATCATCCCCGCTGCCAGGTTTTACGTGCGGAGTAACAAGCTTCACTGCCAGCACTAAAAATGGCGAATGGAGCGGGGGCGGGGCGAGGCGCGTCCTTATTGGCTGGCTCGGGCTGATGAACGCGGCGGCGGCGGAGCATCCGGGCTCCTGGCGGCGGCGCTGCGGAGGCTGGTGGGAGGCGCGCCGCGCGGGGCTAACCGGCTGCAGAACTGACGGACGGCGGCGGACAGCTTCGGCTGTGCGCCTCCGGGGCGAGCGCCGCACGTGCGAGCATGGCGGGCTCCCTGCCTCCTTGCGTGGTAGACTGCGGCACCGGGTAAGAGCCCCGCGGCAACACCCCGCGCCCCGCACCTCTCACCTGGAGGCTCCCCGCGCGCGCCGCCGCCGCCGCCGGGGTCTCCTGGGCCGGTGAGGTGTGGAGTCCGCTCTCCCGTGCGGGGTCTGCCGCGGCCGTCAAGGTGTCACCTTGACGGAGTGCAGTCCCTCTTCTGCCACGAGCGGACAGAGCCGAGGGTGAGAGGGACGCGGTCCCCGGGCCGAGCGCCCCAGGTGTCGCCGGCCCGCCCGGTGGCTGGCCGCGCGGCGTCGGGGTCCCCTGCAGGTGCACCGCGCGCTGCTGTCGCGTCCCTGCCGGCCGGCGTCTCCCTGCCGGTGACCGGCTCGTCCCGTCCCGGGCCGGGCGTCGCTCCGTGAGCTCACGTGGCATTTCTGCCGGCTGCTGATTCTTTGCCTCCTACTCGTGGAGATATTTACGCTCCTCTACCAGCTTGATACCATTTTTACTGCCCACTCTGCGCTTTTCCAGCCCGAAACGGCACGCTCGAACCAAGCTCTGGATTTTATTTGGCAGAGATTCTTTGCTTTTTCCCCTAAAAATGATCTTTTTAAAAGGCTCCATTTTGAAAAACAGCCTCCATGTAGGCAAGCTATTTTTTTTTTGGGGGGGGGGGCTGCTTTCATCCTTTTTGATGCAATCAGTGTCTTTCAGGGTATTGAGGAATGTATTCAGGAGACCTTAGAAATTGTCTTGTACTTTTCAGTGGCCCAGGATTAGCTGGTTTTAGAAAGATAATTGCTGTATCCCCCTAGCTGGGACGTTGGGCATACACGCTCACCTCTTGCTTGATGAACGTAATGCACAGTAAGTCAGCCTGGAAGTAAGTTTAGTCCCCGAAAGATTTTTTAAGAAGGGCTTTTCGTCATTTTGCCATAGAGTATTCCATGGCGTGCTCCTCTTAATCCCCGTGATTCTTTTCCATAGTGAAGTGCAGTTGATTTGGTTTCCTTGGCAACCCTGTGGGGGTTTCTCCCCATTTGCTACAGCCCATCTCCTACCCATGGTTTGCTTTCTGTTGAGGGACCAGTGCTAGTTGGAAGCTGAGAAAGCTATCTCTTTGCCCATGCTGATTTGTTTTTCGAGATGCAAATGGTGCCAGGAGTTTTGTAGCTTTTTATTTTAGAAGTCACTTTGCTCCCCTAGACGGGAGCCCAGCTGAATGCCGCTTCTCCCCACCCGGTGTTGGCTCCCTCCTGCCTCTGCTCCCCTGCAGTCCCACGTTCATCCCACTCCCTGGGTCAGGCTGGGTCAAGAGTGAAGACAGTCCTCGAGGGTCTTTCTCACGTGCATATATGAATTTTGCTTTTGTACATTTGGTCTTGGCAAAATGATAAAGGAGATGTCTCTTAATGGTAGCAGTAGAATGATGTCTGTGGGGTTTGTGAGAGCTTGAATATTAGTCAGCTGGGGCTGTTACTCATCGTTCTACCTATAAATATAAGAAATGTGCTTAGTTTTGGCCTTTCGATGTTCATGGTTACTGTGACTGTTTACTGGAAATTCATCTTCAGCAGATCCTTGCTTGTGGGCTAGCTCTGCTTCAGGTGGGCACAGACTCTGGTGTCCAGACTTGGGCTCTGGCAGGGAGTCTTCTCAGGGCTTCGAAGGTGCAGGTTCTGCTGTGGAAGCCTTGAAGGTTCTCTGCTGTCCTCGGTGTCCCATGTGTGACCAGGCAGATCAGCCTGGAAGAGCTCTTGTGTTGGTATGTTGGTAGTTCTTTTTTTTTTTTTTTTTTTTTGAGTTTCAATTTTCTTTTTATTGTTTAAATTTAACAATGGTTATATTACATATTTTCATCATCAGATCAGTTTAGATTAATACATATAGGTATATAAGATTGATCAAACAATTAAACATTAACCTTTCTAAATCAACATTACTTTTTTTTTCTTTTCCCCATTCTTTTCTTTGAAAGTTGACATATTGCATATTGTCCTCACAATCATTCTACAGAGTACAGTGTGTGGGCATGACCCACCTCCGGTAGTTCTTTTCTTTGATAGGAGGCTAAAGTATAGTTTTCTTTTCTTTTCCTTCCTTCCTTCCTTCCTTCCTTCCTTCCTTCCCTCCCTCCCTCCCTCCCTCCCTCCTTTTTTTTTTTTTTGTAGAACCGGGGAATGAACTCAGGGTCTTGCACTTGCCAGCGAGGCACTTGTGCTCTGGCCCCTAAAGTAGTTTTTTGAGTTTTACCTCAAAGTAGAATAAAAAGTGGAAAGATGCAAATGAAAGTAACAAGGAATCCGAGAGCACACATGGTCATCCTACACTCGAGAACAGCAGTTGCCAAAGTTGGTCCTTGCTTTTGGCTTTGATCTGCCTGTCTGATGGGTATTTGGAGAGAATCATTGTTTTCCAGTTTCTGTCATAAGAAAGCGAAATTTCCTGTTGTACAGGAGAGAAAGCCTTTTGTAGTACTAAATTCTCAAAGAAATCTTCAGGTTGAGGGAAGCTTGGTGGGTACCAGTGTTTTAGTAGATGTACTAAACAGGTTTTTTAGTGGTGTGGAAGTTGAATGCTAGACAATCACTACCACTGATGTGTACACTGTCATCAGTGTTTTTGATTTAAAAAATTATTTATGTATTATTATTATTATTATTTCTTTACACAGCTCCAGCTGGCCTTAAACTCACTTTGTAGCTCATGCTGGCTTAAAACTTGAAGTGATTCTTCTGCTTCAGCCTCCTGAGTACTGGGATTACAGATGTGTGTCTCCATGCTCTATTTTTATTTATTTATTTATTTATTTATTTTTGTCTTTCTGAGACAGGGTCTCACTATGCAGTTGAGGCTGGCCTTGAGCTCACTTTTGTAGCCCAGGCTGGTCTCAAACTCGTACTGATCCTCTGCCTCAGCCTCCCTAGTGCTGGGATTACAGGTGTGAGCCACCACGCCCGGCTTGATCAAACTTTTTAATGATGCTTTTTTTAACTTGTCTTTTTAAACCAGGAACCAAACTCAAGACCTCATGCTAGCCTGGCAGGTGCCTTGCTGCTGAGCTATATCTCTGGCCCCACATACATTTATACTTATTGGAATTAATTAATTTACTTATTGAACTTAGGACCTTGTGCTTGCTAGGCAATTGCTTATTCTACTGAGCTGTCTCCCTGACCCTGGAAATAATTTAAGTCTACCAAAGCCCTGAGGACGCTGCTCTTTTTGCAAGGTGTCAGCTGGTTGCAGCATCTGTTTTACCATTCTTTCTCCATGCACGTGTACACTTGCACACACATCTCTTGGTGATACTTGGGAGCAAATTCAGGGGTGCTGGACCATTTTTTTTTTGTCTTTTTGAGACAGGGTCTCACTATGCAGTTCAGGCTGGCCTTGAGCTCACTTTTGTAGCCCAGGCTGGTCTCGAACTTTCACCAATCCTCCTGCCTCAGCCTCTTGAGTGCTGGGATTGCAGGTGTGCGCCACCACGCCCAGCTTGGACCACTTTTGAGACAGTCTCACATGGTTTTCCATTCTGTCTTGAATTTGGGATTCTCCTACCTCAGTCTCTTCACATAGCTGAGTTTATGGCTGTGTGCCCTCCTGGATCATATCCTACCATTATTACTTGGCTGAATTGCTTGAGAGAAGGTTATGTGTGTCATGCCTTCTTAAGCCAAAATATATTCATCTGTGTTTTCTTTTTTCCTTTTTTTTTTTTTTTTTTTTTTTTTTTTTTTTTTTTTTTTTTTTTTGAGCAGAATATATTTATTGGGGGAATGAAAGCACCTGTATGAGAGAGAGAAAGGAAGGGGCCTGAGTGGGTTGTCACCCCATCTGTATTTTCTGATAGCAAAGATTTTCTCTACATAGTTACAAGCTCCTTTTTTTTTTTTTTTTGAGATAGGGTCTCACCATGAAGTTTGGGCTGGCCTTGTGTTCAGTTTTGTAGCTCCCAATATGGTCGAACTCAGAGATCCTCCTGGCTCAATCTCCTGAGTGCTGGGACTGCACAATGGGCGCCCATGTCCGTGGCCAAGATTGCATGGCATGTGGGGCTGGGGATTGAACTCCGGTCCTTGTGCTTTCCAGATAGGTGCTCATGCCTCTGAGCTATCTCTCCAGCCCCTCCTCAATTATTAAAATCAGAAATCTTTTCTTTTCTTTCTTTCTTTTTTTGTCTTTTTGAGACAGGGTCTCACTGTGCAGTTCAGGCTGGCCTTGAGCTCACTTTTGTGGCCCAGGCTGGTCTCGAACTCACACTGATCCTCCTGCCTCAGCCTCCTGAGTGCTGGGATTACAGGCGTGCGCCACCATGCCCGGTTTAGAAATCTTTTTTTTTTTTTTTTGTGCTATTAAGACAGGGTTTCAGGCCAGTCAAATAGTTCAGTGGGTTAAAGTGCCTGCTTCAGCAGACCATAGCAGCTGGGGTTCCATCTCTGGTGTGATGTGTCCCCCCAACCCACTGAAATAGTGATTGAGACTGGATATGGTGGTGTGTGCCTATAATCCTGGCACTTGAGAGGCTGAAAACGGGGAAATCACTGTGAGTCTGATCTACATAATGAGACCCTGTACTAAATACATTAAAAAAAAGTAAAAAACAAAAAACAAAAAACAAAAAAACCGGAGTTTCAGTCTGGCCTTGAACTTACTTTGTAGCCCAGGCTAGCCTCAAACTTGAGGTAATCCTCCTGCCCCAGCCTCCCAAGTACTGAGATTATACAGATACACCACCATACCCAGCCAGTAGAGGGTCTCACAGGTCAGACTCTTAGTGATCCTCCTGTTTTCAGCCTCCCAAGCACTGGGATTATGGGTGCAGTCATGCCCACTCTCCCGATGGCTCAGTGTCCCCAGCTGGTATGGCATGTGGTCCTGGGGATTGAACCTAGTCCCTGTGCCTGGCTAAGCAGGTGCTTAGTTGACTGAGCTGTCTTGGCAGTCTCAGAAATCTTATTAATGCAGTAGTAGTCTGCATGCAGTCTGGAGTCCTGTGAACAGCCCCTTTTCTGTCTTCTGTGGAACCTTAGCTCTCTCCCAGCGGTACTATGCTCTGTGACATTAGTGGTCTTCTGTTTTGCTTACTTGCTTGCTTATTTATTTATTTATTTATTGATTGATTGATTGATTGTCTTTTTGAGACAGGTTCTCGCTATGAAGTTCAGGCTAGCATTGACCTCACTTTTGTAGCCCAGCCTGGTCTCAAACTCACACTGATCCTCCTGCTTCAGCCTCCCAAGTACTGGTATTACAAGCATGCTCTACCTGCCCAACTATTTATTTATTTTTGAGATTGGAGTCTCCCTATGCAGTCCTGGCTACATTTGTTTCAGAACCTTTGTTTGTTTATTCACTCATTTTTATGGCCGGCTCAGCCTGCCGTGAGGGCAGGGCTGGCGCAGCATGTGGTGCTGGGGATCGAACCGCGGTCCCTGAAGCCACCCAAGCTTTCCCAAGCAGGTGCTTTTAGACCACTGAGCCATCCCGCCAGGCCCCAGTCCTGGCTACATTTGAAGTCACTATGTAGCCCAGGCTATACTCAAACTTGCAGTAATCTTCCAGCCTCAGCGTCTGACTGCTGGCATTACAGGGGTGTGCTGCTGTACTTCTTGGTGTTAACCTTTTTTTTTCAAGATGTTGACTTTTTTTTTGGTGGTACTGGGGACCGAACTTAGGACCTTGAATTTGCCAGGCAAGAGCTTATTCCACTGAGCTATCCCCTTGGCCCAAGATGTTGACATTTTTTTTTTGGCTGGCTGAGGCTGCTTTAAGGGCAGGTCTCATGCTCCACGGCGCATGAGAGACTGCCAAATCATGTGCTTTAACCAGCAGAGCTACCTGGCAAGCCCCCATGCTGACATTTTAAAATGCCTGTTGTTGTATGTATGATATTCCCACTTGAGAGCTGTATTTCTCAAAGATAGGTGCAGGTTATATGTTTTTTCAAGAGTTCAAGCTTTGCTCTGTGTTCCCTCCATGGTGTTCCACTGTACTGTTTCTTCTCTGTGTGACGGACTTTCTGTCCCTAGTGACAGTAGTTCAATATGTTGCCTTTGGCTAAGAAAGAGCAAGGCTTTTTTTTTTTGGGGGGGGGGTCTCTTTTTTTTTTTTTTTTTTTTTTTTTTTTTTTGTGGAACTGGGGATTGAACTCAGGCCCTTGCGCTTGCTAGGCAAGTACTTATTCTACTGAGTTATCTCCCCAGCCCCTTTTTGGTCTTTTTTGAGACTGGGTCATACTGTGCAGTTCAGGCTGGCCCTGACCTCACTTTGTAGCACAGGTTGACCTTAACAACTCACAGCAATCTTGTCTCAGCCTTCTGAGTGCTGGGATTACAGGCATGTGCTACTATGTTTGGCAAAAAAGATCTGTTTTAGACTTTTCAAATGTTTGTATTAGAGCTTCTGGAACTTTATTATTATTATTATTATTATTATTATTATTATTATTTATTTTTTTTTTTTTTTGTCTTTTTGAGACAGGGTCTCGCTATGCAGTTGAGGCTGGCCTTGAGCTCACTTTTGTAGCCCAGGCTGGTCTCAAACTCACACCAATCCCCCTGCCTCAGCCTCCCAAGTGCTGGGATTACAGGCCTGAGCCACCACGCCTGGCTGCTGCTGGAACTTTAAAATTTTTTTATATGTATTTTTCTCCTTGTCACTCAAATATGTTTATTGTATTCCTACCCTTTTTCTTAATGATTTAACTAGTGTTTTTCCTGTGTTGTGGAACTTTTCTCAAAGGATAGCTTTAGGGTTTATTTGATTTATTAATTTTTCTTTTTGAGACAGGGTTCTGCTATATAGTCTAGGGTGGTCTTGAACTGAGTATGTAGCTCAGGCTGGCCTTGAAGGCCTGCAGTACCACATCCAGCTTGACTCATTTCTTTGCTTATCATCATTTCTTATTTTAGTTTTCTTTGTTTGCTAGTTTTTGTTTCTGAATAAGATGTAAATTTTTATTTTTCCTGTATATTGAAAAGGCGTTTTGTAGTACAGAAATTAGCAAATATGTACTGTATGTATCTGTAGGTCTGGAGGTTTTGTAATTATTTTTAATAAATTTCATTTTGTTTTGAATTTCCTCTTTGGCTCTTTATTTTTGCAAGTACTAATATGTTTTTTTTAAATTTTATTTTATTTTATTTATTTTTTTCTTGTTTCAGAATCTTTGTTTATTCAATCATTTTTATGGCCGGCGCAGCATGTGGTGCTGGGGATCGAACCGCGGTCCCTGAAGACGCCCAAGCTTTTCCAAGCAGGTGCTTTAGACCACTGAGCCATCCCGCCAGGCCCACTAATATGTTTAAAAAAATATTCAGGCATAGCTGTGCATGATGGCATGTGGCTGTAATCCTAGCACTAGGAAGGCTGAGACAGGAGGATTGCTGTGAGTTTAAAGCCAGCCTGTGCTATATAGTAAGACTGTCAAATAAGCAAACAAACTCATTTGTCATTAAATGTAAAAAACCTTTAGTCACCATTAAAGGGCCTTTCATGAGCTAATAAAGAAAAGCCCAACAGTATGCTGGCTCTAAGTGACACAGCTAAACAATAAGGACAGCCGGGCGTGGTGGCTCACGCCTGTAATCCCAGCACTCAGGAGGCTGAGGCAGGAGGATTGGTGCAAGTTCGAGACCAGCCTGGGCTACAAAAGTGAGCTCAAGGCCAGCCTCAACTGCATAGCGAGACCCTGTCTCCAAAAGACAAAAAAACCAAAAACAAACAAACAAAAAAAAACAATAAGGACAACTGAGAGTGAGCAGAGACGGTCCAGGCCCACAGTGAATGAGAAGCAAGCAGCAGCCACACATCTTGGAGCCCCGGAGTCCAGCTGAGACCAGAAGAAACCCCAGAGAGGAGACTGACTTCGCAGGGCCAAAGCAGTGATCCAAGTGATCCAAGGGAGGACACAGTTACTTAAATATAACTCAGAGGACCTTTTTTTTTTTTTTGTCTTTTTGAGACAGAGTCTTACTATGCAGTTCAGGCTGGCCTTGAGCTCACTTTTGTAGCCCAGGCTGGTCTCGAACTTGCACCGATCCTTCTGCCTCAGCCTCCCGAGTGCTGGGATTACAGGTGTGAGCCACCATGCCCGGCTCTCAGAGGACCTTTTTTGACATTTCTTTTTAAATTTCTACTTTTTATTACAGTATGGTTAGAAGGATACTGTTTGTATTTTTTTGTCTTTTTGAGACAGGGTCTCGCTATGCAGTTCAGGCTGGCCTTGAGCTCACTTTGGTAGCCCAGGCTGGTCTTGAACTTGCATCGATCCTCCTGCCTCAGCGTGTGCCACCACGCCTGGCTGCATATCCTTTTTATACTGAAGAGTTTTTAATACTTTCTTGGACATATGGTGGTATAAATATATATTCACATAACATTTCTTTTTGGAACTTCTCAAAATGAACAAACTAGTTCAAAAATAAAAGTAGAAAGCAGTGAAAACTCATACACTTAGAAAATTTACAGTAAGATGTAGACCCTTGTGTAGGTGCATACTGAGCTGTGACATTTTTGCCCCTCTGGCTGAGTGTGTGTGTCCTAGCCTTAGTGACAGTCTCTGAAGACACTGCACACATGGATCGGTGGAGGTGGAGTGTGTAGGCCATCGCTGGGGAGGGCGAATCCTGCCTGTGCCTGGCTGCAGAGCACGCTTTGCTGGAAGAAGGGTCTGTGTGCTGTCTGTGGGTCCTTGGTGGCTCCAGAGGGGAAACCATGAGGGGCAACTTATAGCGAGGGCAAGAATTGTGGCTATCCAAGATGAGCCATGTCCTCAGGCTATGCCCACTTTGAATTGGCCGTGTTGCTGGAGCAAAGGAGCTGGGGGAGTTCCTGGCAAAGTAGACACCCAAGTCAGGCCCTGGCCACCCTCTCTTCTGTGAAATCTCTGCTGTTTGGCTGTAAACACGCAAAGGGCTACACAGAGGTCACAAGCGGTAGATTCAGTGTCTCTGAGCACGGTCATGTTTGTTGGCTGCTGGTAGATCCAGAGAGAAGTGTGCTGTGCACAGCTGAGTTAAACAGAAAGGTTCTGCCTTGGGACCTGTGCACAGAAAGTCAGGACAGGAACACGGCAAGTCAGGAAGGTGCAAAATGTACTTTGCAAGGAGGAGCGCTTCAGGAAGCAGAGTATGATTGCAGACGAAACCATCTTGCTTTCAAGAAACACAGACACCAGAGCTCAGTGAAGTGAAAGAGCAAGGAAGTAATCTGGAAGATTAAAGGGAATGCGAGGGAGCTGGCTTTGCTAAGGAAAAGCAGGAAGATCACTTCACAAGGAAAACTCATGCCAGAGGCTGCAAGTGGTCCTGGTACGCTAAAAAGCTACACTACGTGGGGCTGAGCTCTGGGATGCTGTGGAGACTATGGTGGGCTGGAGCAGAGGTGCAGCAGTGATGGAGAGGGGAGGCCGTGCAGGAGAGCCTGAGGCATGTGTGGGAGGTGAGGCTGCTGTGCTGGAATGAGAGCAGTGGGCAGGGCATGGGGGTCAGTGAGTCTCCTTGCAGTCGCTTTATTGTGTGGCTCTGTAGACTCAGAGGCGCACTCCGACCTGGAAGAAAGGCAGGAAGGAGTCTCCATGATGGAGACCTCGCTTGATGAATTTACTGAACTTGAAAGCTAAAGAAGGACTCCTAGAAACATAAGCAGGGAAGAAGCCTCAGCAGTGTGCCACATCTCATGAGAATGGCGAAATCAGTTCAGTCTGGAACTTTTCAGCATATTGTTTGCCTGAAGGTGAGGGAACAGCCTAAGCATACTGGGGAGTTGGTGTGGGGAGACAGGCGTTAGATCAGAATGTCTTTAAAGTGCAGCATAAGCCGGGCGTGGTGGCTCACGCCTGTAATCCCAGCACTCGGGAGGCTGAGGCAGGAGGATTGGTGCGAGTTCGAGACCAGCCTGGGCTACAGAAGTGAGCTCAAGGCCAGCCTCAACTGCATGGCGAGACCCTGTCTCAAAAAGACAAAAAAAAAAAAAAAAATAAAGTTCAGCATAGTGACATTTTTAAATATGCAGAAGCTGAGGAATGGTAGCATTTGTAAACCTTACTGAAAAGCCTTCTTGCAGATATAACCTAGTTAATTGAAAGATGGATTGGTGAGGATTCCACATGGGGAGAGGTTGAAATTGGAGAATAATCTATGATAATTGAATAAATACTGATTTAGCCTTAAAACTCAGCATAAGTGAAAAGAACTGGGCATGATGGTGTAAACCTCTAAGTCTAGCACCTAGCAGGCTGAGGCAGGAGGATTACTGTGGGGTCCAGGCCAGCCTGAGCTGCATGGTGGGATCCTGTCTCCAAATAATAGCCGGGCGTGGTGGCTCACGCCTGTAATCCCAGCACTCCAGAGGCTGAGGCAGAAGGATCGGTGTGAGTTCGAGACCAGCCTGGGCTACAAAAGTGAGCTCAAGGCCCGCCTCAACTGCATAGTGAGCCTCTGTCTCAAAAAGACAAAACAAAACAAAACAAAACAAAACAAACAAATAGTCAACCTAACGATAATCCCTTGTAGGGGAATTCCCAAAGGGTTAACAGCAATTACGGTATGACTAGATCTGGTAGTTAGGGCATGAGAGACCAGTGTGCAACTGCTTTACCTTTCGTAGTTTGCAGTGAAGTATTTGAGAAGGCTAGTCGTGTTTGTTTTCCTTTTTCTTTGTACCACACATTGAACTCATGGCCTCATGCTTGCTAGGCAGTTGCTATGCTGGGGTTATAGCCATTACTATACTTAATACATATTGGGAGGAAGAGAAACAGCCAACTAAAGAGATGACTTCAAGTACTGGGGATATAGCGTAGCCAAAAAGCTTGGCTAATGTGTGTGAAGTTTAGTTTGTGCCCCAGCCCTGGCTGGGGGTGGCGTAATTGTTATTTAAGCAGTGTTATTGTTTATTCCTTTTTTCTTTTTTTGGTCTTTTTGAGACAGGGTCTCACTGTAGCTCAGGCTGGCCTTGAGCTCACTTTTGTAGCCCAGGCTGGTCTCAAACTTGCACCAGTCCTCCTGCCTCAGCCTCCCGAGTGCTGGGATTACAGGCTTGCACCACCACACCCGGCTAAGCAGTGTTATTGTTTAAACCTGGGGTCAGAGTTCGTCTTGTAATGCTCAGACTCCACAAAGAAGCAGAACTTTATGCGCTTATATTTGCTAAATTGAGGTGGGGCATTTATTTATCTTCTTGGTTTTTGAGGCAATCTTGCTATCTTGGCCTGAAACTCATGGTGATCTTCCTGCCTCAGCCTTTTGAGTGCTGAGATTACAGGCATGTGACACCATGCCTGGCCCAGGTGAAGCATTTTGAAGAAATGGACAAGTATGATAATGTAACATTTAAATAGATTAAATACTGCATTTAGGAAAAAATAAGTTTGACTGTGTCAAACTTTTCTGTAAGAAAACAAGCTACAGTTTACAAACCAAGCTACAGTTTACAACAACCCAGGGACATGTAAGAAATTGATTACATATTAATCTGCAGTGTGAGGGTTGTGTATTATTTTAGTTACCATGTGGATGTCTGAAGAGGCTTTCCTGATGATCTTTGGTGGCTTTGCTGTTGCTGTTGAAGTTGAGAGTGTGGGATGGGGCCTCGCAAGGGTCTCAGTAAGAGAATCCTCCCTGCAGGATGCAACTGAGAGCACTATATAAAGACATGAAATGTAGAGCTGCTTAAGATGGAACTTTTCTACTTTTGAACACAAATTAATTGAGCTTACATTGTCACCTTCTGCTCAAGACGTCTGTGGGAGGAATTTCAACTCCGTATAAATGTGTTGGGTTGAGAGTAGATGAGCTCTTCAGAGTCTGCACAGTGGAAGAGTGCCTTTGGGCGAGGCATTGCATCAGAGTGCATCTTTGTGCTAGGGCCCTTGGAGGGGAAAGGAGACACTCAGGAGTAGAAGGGTGGGTGCAGTGTGGTGGTGAGACTGGCATGGCTTTCTCCCTGGTGGTGCTGGGAATCGAACTGGTACTCTGCCACTGAACCAAAGCGCAGCCTTTGAACAATTTCTATTTTGGAAAAGAAAGAAAAACTTATTTTGAGACGCAGTCTCACTAAATGGCCCAAGCTGAGCTTGATCCTCCTGCTTGACCCTCTGGAGTAACTGGGTTTTAAGTACATCACCAGGGTGGAGATACAGCTCAGCGGCATAGCACGTGCTTGGCAAGC